>CAUYNB010044947.1:0-126439 GCA_963574225.1 Lagothrix lagotricha
CAGGAAGAGGAGCATCACACACCGGGGGCAGTTGTGGGGGGTAGGGGAGAGGCAGTGGGGGGTGGGGAGGGACAACATGGGGAGAAATGCCAGATATAGCATGCACATAAAGTAAAATAAATAATTTTTAAAAAAAGAAAAAATTATAAATATATATATTAGCCAGGCATGGTGGTGTGCACCTGCAGTCCCAGCTACTTAGGAGGCTGAGGTGGGAGGATCACCTGAGCTTGGGAGGTAGAGGCTGTAGTGAGCCATGATAGTGCCACTGTACTACAATCTGGACAACATAGCGACTCCCTATCTCAATAAAAAAAACCTAACAAACAAAAACAAAGTGCAGCGACCAGCTGAGGAAACTGACCAGAAGCTTTCAGGAACCCAGCCCTGTCCTTCTCCTAAGAGCAACAGCTCATTATGTGATGATTCAGTGTCATGGCAACTTTGTAGAACTTAACTACCGAGATCCTGAGAATCAGGTGTTATATTTGGATAGCAATGAACAAAGTTTCTGTCAAGAAAAAGTCTTACGGAAGTTGAACAGGATGATTTCGAGAAGGTGAGGTCTACAGGTGAGGCTGGGTGCTGAGAGATGCCAAACCCTGGGAAGAAACAGAAGCCATCATCTGGCTGCCAGGCACTCTTCCTCAAGTCCTTTCTGAGGGGGCATGCAGGGAAACATGCTATCTGCACTCAATCTGCCGCCAGTGTGTCGATCCAGCACTGTGTGTGATGATTCTTTCTAATCCTACCTTTAGCAGGTTGTTTTTTCAATTCCTAATAGAAACAACCAAATGATGCCTCAGAAGCAAAATAGTATTACTAGCAGGGAGTCTGCCACGCTAAAATATTGTTCTTTTCTCAGCTCATTTGCAGTCAAGACCTCCTGCATTCAAAACATCGTGACAATCAAGTCAGGCCGTAGTCGCAAGCCACTCTCTGAAGGTCTGCAGGCATCCCTGGACATTTTCCACACTGCAACCTCACTCTTTTCTAAAGAATTTCGGACATCATTTCTTAATAAGGCCAGGCACATCCAACAGCCGCCGCATCACCTGCAGCTGTGCCAGGCCAGGCCATGCGGCTTCCGCTGACTTGAAAGAGAACTGGCCAACATGGCGGAGGGTCGGGTCCACACGGACAAAAGCCCCCGAGCAACATCGGTCATCACAGCTCAGCCATCCTGGAGCTCCGCAAACACCAGCGTGGCCCACATTCAATTCTGGAGGACGAGAAGCTCACAATCTCCAGTCCTGCTTCCTTCCAGTATACTCTACCTGCTCCTCTTCACACACACACACACAGACAAAAACACTCAGCAACACGGATCTTGCTTAATCTTTAACAAAATACAAGCTTCTTCCCATGCAGCCACAGAAAAGAATGAAATCACGTTCTCTGCAGTAACGTGGATGGAGCTAGAGGCCATTACCCTGCGTGAACTAAGCAGAAAATCAATTATCACATGCGTTCACTTATGAGCGGGAGCTAAGCAGTGGGCACACGTGGTCATCAAGATGGAAAGAGCGGACACCGAAGACTCCAACAGCGGGAGGAGGAGAGGAGGGTGCGGGGCAACCTCCCTGTTGAGAGGTCGGCCGAGTTAGCTGTAATCTTTCCCTGTCACTTCCGAGTCTATCAAGGTGCAACCCAAATGCTGAGAGAGCTCCTGCATGGAAAGCTTCCACTGGAGAGTGACCTATTGTGCCTATTGGGTACAATGTTTAATATTTGGGTGTTGGGTACACTGGAAGCCCAGTCCCCACTATGCCACAATAGATTCATGTAAACAACATGCACGTGCACCCTGGAGTTTGAAATAATTTTTAAATGCTTAACCCTAATATAACTGTGAGGACATAATTTAACAAATCCAGAGGGTGGAACATTCTACACGACAGCTGCTCAGGACTCTTCAAAAATATCAGTCATATGAAAGACCACAAAAAAGCAGGGGCTCATTACAATCAATTTAAATAAAACTTAAGTAACATGACAACTGAAAAAATACATACGCATGCCTCTAGACTCAGCCCGGGAGCAGAAGGTTGCAGGCAGGGAACTCTGATTTTGAGGTACATTCAGTGGAAAGGAAACTACAAGAAAACCACTTTCTGAGCCTCCCTCGCCCCCAGGTGCAGCGTGCACAGTGCGTGGTGTGATGATCGCGGTTATAAAGGGACACATTCATGGACTGAAATAGCACATTTTTCCTTTGAACTAAGGAAAGATCCTTGGGCAATGTTGAAGGCTGTGCCGAGTGTTTGTGAGGAGTGAGGCAATTCCCAGGGGGTTTGCTTCTGCAAACACACAGCACGGTGAGAAAATCAGACACAAAGTCAAGCTTTATGAGGCTGAGAAGGAACTTTTGCTCTGTAAGTGAATTTTCTGGAAGCCCTGCTGAGGCTACTCCCAACCCATGAACGCACCCAATGCTTTTGGGAACCTGTGCTAATCTGTCTGCACGTCCCTTTGCCAAACCAAAGGGATCCCAGACCTGTCACCTTTGTCCTGAAGAGCTGACCTCGGACGCACAGAGACACTGAGCCCACGTCCCAGGAAGGAAGTAACAGGTAAGAGCTTCAGGTCCCCCTGCCCTCCCCAGCAGCCCCACCCGCTGGCAAACTACCTGGGTCTGTTTCTCCAGGGGACAGGGGGGATGGGACAAAGAAAAGACAAGACTCTCTTGTGGGAAAAAGACACACGTGAGGGTGCTGGAGGGTTTCCTTCCTTCTGGAGTTTTCACAAGAATCCATTCTGGGGTGAGTTTGTAGGACAAGGAAGTGAACCCTGCTTTCACTGGTATCCTGCTCTCGCTGGAATCTGCTTGGTAGCTAAGGGCCCCGACGTTCCTGTGGCTTCCATGGTGAATTCAGGTGTGTGTGTGTGTGTGTGTGTGTGTGTGTGTGTGTGTGTGTATTGGTGTTGTTTTCATTTACTATCCTAAAAAAAGAAAAAGTCAGACGAAGGCACAGAAAACGGCTGAGAAAGAAATTCCTGGCAAGTGCGAACTCACCCAGTTACTGGCTTTCCTGCAGCGGCTTAGCTTGCCACAGGACACTTAGATAGTCCAGAGACAAATGTGCTTTCTCGCCGGGGCTCTCCCTATTGAGAGGTCGGCCGAGTTAGCTGTAATCTTTCCCTGTGACTTCTGAGTCTATCAAGGTACAACTCAAATGCTGAGAAAGCTCATGCCCTGAAAGCTTCCACTGGAGAGGGACCGAACCCCTCCGATGAATAAATACACGCTGGGGCACTTTATGAATCACACGGTTCCAATGGCCCAGGAAACAAGGAAAGCTTCAATAGAATGCTCGCCTCACACCTGTGGCATGGAGAGGAAGCCCTGATTTCTCTTTCATTCCTAAAGGTTAGAATTCTGTTGTCTAAAAACTGCCTCATGGACGCCCGTGGAAAATTTGCCTGTGGAAGAGATGAAGTTGCCAGCGCTTATAGCACACAGATCAAGCCGAGTGACCCACAGCGGAGGGAAAACAATGAACTTTATGTTCTTTCAGAACAAGTGACATACTCCCCGCAGCTCATAAAGGCTTTTTATATAACTGCAGTCAGGCAATACCTGGGCAGGGAGCGTCTGCGGGGGAGTCTACATCCCTGGGCGGCTATGGCCCCAGGCAGCCCCACCACGCCCCTCACAGCACTCAAGGTGTCTCCGCCCTGCCCAGCCGGGACTCACCTCGCAGGCCCTTTTACCCACCAGGATACAGAGGTTTCGTGCTGACTTGGACTCTTTGGGCCACGAGCAAAGGGAGGAGGGAGGGGCAGGCACCTCACGATTGAAACTGGCCTCTCGAAGAGCCCCCAACCTAGCAGGATGCTGGGTGAGACAGGTAGCCGGCCACCAGCTGTGGTGACGAGGAACAGTACAGGCCACAGCGTCCTCACCGTAACTGATGGTGTCAACTGAGACAGGCTCTGGACTTAGAAATTAACATTCAAAATGTACACCCTAAACACCCTCCACCAAAAGCCCCGCCTGCTCGCAGGCGTTAAATCAGCGGCGCTCCTCCTCCCGGTCCATGCGGACATTTCCTTCAGCCTCACCGTCCCCGGCAAGCCCACCCTGCTCTCCAGCGGTGTGCAGGCAGGTGACAGTCTCGCCTGACGTGTGTCTCGCGCGGCAGGAAAGCAGAGGAGGAAAGGGAAGGTCCAAGATGGTCACGGGGCCTGGCCAGGCAGACACAACAGCGCGGCAGTCCTGGCTGCTTTATTGAGGATACCGTGTTGAATGAACAAATGACTAAGAGAGGAAGGTGAGCTTTCTGTAATCCCCAGGAACCAGCGGGACAGTTACACACATTTTATCAGTTAATTTCACCCATCATGGCCCCTCATGAGAACCACAGCTGAGGTGTCCGCAGGGGCTGGATTTTTAGGTAACACACCCACATCTAAGGCCACCAGGGTTGGAAAATGTCTGCCAGCAGACCCGGCATCTCCAGGGTCCCCATCAGCCCAGGGCTGCTCCTCAGGATGGCCGGGGGCCATGCCGGCCAGGGCACACCGGGCCAGGGTGGGCGGCTGCTCCTGGGCCCCAGCAGGCTCCCGCCTTCCCCACAGCAGGTCCTGGCTCCTCAGGTCTACTCAGTTCAGAAGCCAGCACTGCGTGGGGCGAGGTGGCCATGGCCTCTTCCTCTCTCAGTGAGAATCTGGACCCTGGGGGCCACGTGACCCACACAGACGCTCCAGCAGCTGCCTAGGTGTGGATCTCTTTAGGAAACTCCGCTCCTAGGTCCATAACTACTGCACACACTCTTCCCTGAAAGCCCCGCGCCTGAGACTGCTCCTCGGGCTCTCCTTCCCACCTCCCTCCGCTTTGCAAACCTCAGGGGCTTGCTCCTCCCCAGGCCCTCCTCCACCTTCCCACCCTCCTCTCTCCCCGCCCCCTACGCAAGTTTACCGTGGAGCACCAACAGAACAGCGCGCTTTAGGGGGTCTTCTTTAAGGAGAGACAGCAAATGGTTCCAGATTAATTCTGGAGATAATGTGAGTCACGCTGGCCGAGCACGGCCCTCCGCTTTGTCAGCAGAGCTGTGTGCTACACACACATTTTCAGCTTTTCCCAGCCTCAGTTGCCTCTGGGTACATTTGGTTTTGGAGCTGGAGAGAACCAAAGCACAAAGCAAGGAAAATGAAGGTCATTGAGGGCTTTTCGGCCCACCGTGGGGAAACAGGCCAGCAAAACGCAGCCGTTTCCTACCGTGACATTCAGCTGCTCTCTCTGCCTCCTGAGCTGGAGTCACCCGATGGACCCAGCAGTAAAGTCGAGGCAGCGTACCGCCACCATATCTGGTGGGGAGGCTCTTGGCTTGCAAATCACCTGGGCTTTCACACCAGCAGAGACGAGGCCTCTAAGTGCGCTTCTCCGGTGTGCCCACTAGATGGCACCAGAGCTCCATCACAGTCCCTGCACACTGGCGCCTTAACTCAGCCTGGATTTCTGGGGGGGAAAGGGAGTGGAGGGGGCGGGGGTGGAAAATTACTTCTGTCAATACATTCTGATGAAGTTCAGAAATAAGCAACTAGTTCCAGTCTTGAAAACCAAGGCCCATGGTAGTGGGTTATCAGAACGTGTCACTACATTGGTATATAATGCCCACTGTTAAATTGGTAAATTATCCAAAAACAAAAAAAAAAAACAAGGTCCAATTCTGTTTTACTGAGAATCATAAAAGAACAAATTGCATTAAACCCGTAGCAACTAAATTTGCAGCGAAAAGTACAAAAGATGGAATCTCTTCCAATTCGTAGCCCCAAATAAAAGTCACTGATGGCATGCAGCACATATAAAACAGGCTAGTAAATAATGGATTTTTTTTTTTTTTTTTTTTTTTGAGACAGAGTCTCACACCCACACCAGGCGCCAGGCTGGAGTGCAGTGGTGAGACCTCGGCTCACTGAAACCTCCGCCTCCCAGGTTCACGCAATTCTCCTGCCTCAGCCTCCCGAGTAGCTGGGACTACAGGCGCGCGACACCACGCCCAGCTAATTTTTTTGTATTTTTAGTAGAGACGGGGTTTCACCATTTTGACCAGGATGGTCTCGATCTCTTGACCTCGTGATCCGCCCGCCTCGGCCTCCCAAAGTGATGGGATTACAGGCGTGAGCCACCACGCCCGGCCAATAATGGATTTTTTTAACAACAATTTCTTTTTTTCTGTAGATGCTGATGGACAAGGAAGCTCATCCCGGCTGGGGTTGAACACAGGGAGGTTCTTGGTTCATGCCACTCTTTCCTATTCTCAGAGCCTCTCTTCTGTTTAAGATAGAGATCACATAGACCCCAGACCCCCCTCCCCCCCAACCGTGACAGCATGCAGTGAGGTTCCAATAGCTGTCTCGCCAAGACAGGGGCTACATGAAAATCTCCCCCTGGGAAAGCCAGAGTCATTTGCCCTGGAGGCTCACAGGTAAACACACACACATAGACACACACACACCAGCCCAGTAAAACAACAACAGCTCTCCGCCCTCCTTGCCAGCCCTCTCCCCCCAGCTCCAGTTCTGTCCCCTTCCATGTCCCTACACCTCCCCATGACAAGCCCCGGAGATAAGATTATCTCTGGAGCCAAGTGACAAGGGAAATCCACACTCCTGCACTCCTGACTACCCCCACCCCCATCCTCATGTTAATTCTCAGTGCCTTCATTTTGTGAATCAGTAAATGTTCTATAAATGATTTACCATTTTAAAGGTCCGGTAACATCAGACCAGAGGGAGATAAGGGGCTTTGTTCGACACCTGAGGCCGGTGTTGGGAGTGGCTGAGGCTTTCCTTCTCTGCCTTCCCAGGGCTTTAGGCCCCTCCTTATCTCTTCCTCTCACCAAATGACTTGGGGCCATTTACACCTCTCCTTCCCCCACCAGCTCGGCTTCCTTCTCTTCCCATGCCTTTTGTGAGGCTCTCTGCCTGTCCCACCGCTGGTCCCATGCTTGTTTATGGGGATTTCTCAGAGGCTTCTGTGGATGTGTTCGGAGATCTCAAACGGCAAATTCTATTTTTCCACTGTGTAATTTAAAAACCTACACAATCATACCAAGCCTCATCCCCTGACCCCGCCATCATTTTTATGTTGCATTTTCTTTAACGGTCTTCATTCAGATGAATCCATCTCCAGCTCACCATTCCATGCTTTGCAAAGTCCTCATTCTTCTTTTCTTGTGTGATCCCATTAAGCTGATGTTTTTAGTAGTGGACATCCAGTTGGCTTCAATCTTTCACTATTGAAAGCCTCGCTTGTGTTTAACACCTAACTCACAAACTGGAGTAAACTGGTATATGTATTAGTCATTTATGTGTATTTACAAATCTAAATATCTATTGCAACATAGGACGACTTTTTTTAGATCTTCATAGCTCCCTTTGTTTCAAACTATGATGCAAGTTTTTCTGAAGCTCATTGAGACGGTTTATACACAAACCACGCGGGGTGAGGATGCAGGCAGGTGCTCTGAGAGGAGGCTTCCTCGGCCCTGCAGGCATCTGAGCCCCTCCCAGCCCCGATGCCGCCTCCGTCCTGCGGCTGCTTTCCTGAGTAGAAGCAGACTGGAACACACGGCTCCTGGCGGTGTGGGGGCCCTTCAACTCCAGCAAGAGAACCAGGACTTCAGAGCTCTGCCACACTCTCTCACTTCACATTTATCCTCATGTTTTAATTTCCTGTATTTACACAGTTTTTTTCCTAGGTATTCCAAAGGTTCTCCATTGAATCATCTCATTAAAATCTCTCTTAAAAGACAGCTCAAACTTTTAAGTTAGTAAGAGATAGATATGATTCATTCCTTTGAGAAAAGGTAAACTGAGGCACAGCCAAGCCCATCGTGCCTCTGGGCCTGAGTGGCCAGCAGAGCCTTGCGATGCCTTGCAACGGACCTCCGTTGGCCTTAAATGGGGGAAGGTCAGATTTCTCAGTTAGATTTTGCTTGGAGACATTTCGTTCCATTGAAATAATTGGAGAAGTTCTTTTTTCCACAGGCATCCTGCCTGCACTTCATCATGTGTATTATTTTAGATTTGCTTCAAAAAGAAAAATGGCCTTTCATGGCCTACATGGAACGTGGGCAGAAATTGGACCACGCAGACATAGAACTCTGCACAGAAATGGAAAATATTCAGAGCGAACACCCACACTTGACGCCGACGTTCGCCCAGAGAAGCGAGCCCCGTCGCTGGCCCCACACCTGAGTGTCTCCTCTGCCGGAGACCCCCCACCAGCCAGGCAGCCTCTTCCCCCCAGGCCAGCCTTCGCATGTGCTTTATCCACCTGTGGGTGGCTGCGATAGGAAGGTCCAGGAGTTTCCTGCCCATGTGCACTAATGCGCTCCGTGTGCCTGCACCTTGGACCCACCTGCGGAGGCCTGGAGAGGCCTGGCCAGCCCAGTCTCCTCCGCACCTGAGGAAAGGAAGTGGCTGCCCCCAGAACAGAGGAGGTGGCTGAGAAGCTCAACTCCTGGGATCCCCCGAGTCCTAGAAGCCAGTGGGTGTAGGTTTCCCCTGCCCTCTTTACCACAGGGGCCTTCTCTGCACCACCTCCTCCTTCTGTCCCTTCCCCTCCCCAGGGCTCAGTGTCTCTAATGAAGGAAATCCCTGCGACGCCCCTCCCCTTCACACAGTTTGCTCCCTATGGTCATCAACGAGCCCTTCCAAATATGAGGGAATTTACACCCATAGACCTCATGCGTCCTCAGAGAACGTGTGGCAGTAAAAGGCCCATTACACTCTTTGTTCACAGTTCTGGGGCTCTGTCTGATCTCTTTTCTCATACCACCCCCATTCTGTCTTCCATCTCTCCACATCCACCTAATGTCAAACTTTAAGAATAATGAATATTAAATGGCCAGCAATGGGGCACCTGGGGAGGGTGAACTGAGGCCATCAGGGGACACACCAGAGTGAATGCCTCAAAATTCTAGAAACTCTTCCTAAGAGAAAGAAAAGTTATGCATCCATCATTTTCTTTTTTGCCCCAAATGTAGACACTTACAATATTTGTTTGTCTGGTGGATAAACTGAAAGTTATGCTAACACTGGAAACCCAGATCTGGCCATATCAGAGACATTTGTTTTTAAAGGGACATTGCCAAGGGCATTGAATCCGGCACTTATTTCATATTACTGTATTTCATATTACTCTGATCTAGTCGGGGATGCCTTCTGGGTTCTAAACACCTACTTGGAAAATGTCTGGCACAGCCAGAAAATAAAGCCCAACTCTCCTTTTATGAGATTTACAGCAGACTGCCAGCACCATCTGACAATTGAATCTCGCTGAAATCGGCAGAGGTTTAGAGATATCATCAGGAAAGCCGATGTACAAAGCAGCAAGAAGGAAAAATAGAATAAGAAACACTTGTTTATTTTACTACAGTTAATGTATAATTAAGGGAAAGGCTAAATTTACCCAACTAAGGAGAAATGCAAGGTATAGTTTTCTCAAGCTTTGTTTAGAAGCAAAAGGACCCTCCACTACATTCCAGCCCAGGGAACAAAGACTCTGTGTGTATGTGTGTGTGTGTGTGTGTGTGTGTGCGTGTATGCATATATATATATATATTCATTATACACATATATATTCATATATACATAAATATATATTCATATATACATATATTCATATACACATATATACATATATATTGATATGCGTATATGGAAATATTATTGCCATGCATTAGCTCTCTCTTTTAAAATATCCAAAGATAACCTGACAACCTGAAATGAACAAAGCAGGAGGACCTGGGTGAGTCTGAGCCCATTCCAGAACAAACAGTTGGCAGCAGTAAGAGTGGTGTTTACTAGAAAACTAACCTACTTCCAGCAGACAGTAGACAATGTGACTGAGATTAAACAAAATGTGTGGCTGTGCTTGCCTTGATGATGGAAGGGTGGAGTTGCATCTGTTTTCCTATTATGTAAAACCCCTGCCCCGCTCCTGCCAAAACATTCTCCCAGTGACACGTCTGCCTGCCTCTGGACGAGTTCCTTACTAAAACAAATAAGCCTAACACATCATCTTTAATAGCAAATGCTCACAAAGGCAAACAATGAAAACTCCGAGGGTGCGTTTCTGAGGATGGCACTGGGCGCCATGCAGAATTGCCACACACAAAAACGAAACAGTGCTGCGGGCTGACTGGGCCAGGCCCCAGATGCCAGCAACTTTTAGTAACTTGCTCTTTCTCTCAAGTAACTAATTTCCCCCGAGCTGGGCAGCCCACAGTCCTTCCCTAAGAAGTCACCCTGTGTGTAGATGTTGTCTCTTTGAGCCAGGTGAGAACTACTTGAGCAAAGTATTCTTATAAGCGCACCATCTCACAAATAAAAGGAGAGTGTCTCATGGACGATCCTGGCACCCTATAAAACTGCAATTCAACCTTATCTAATCTGGTGCATGTTTCATCACAGGGACATGCAATAATGTAAGCCTTTGTGCTAAAGGAGGAAGGAAAGACTCTCACACACGGGCGAGGTGGCGGGGGTCTGTGACCTGGCCCGGACTTTCTGCCGAGCTCTCAGTGAGGACTTCTCGGTCCTGGGGCCGGTAGGTGAGAAAATGATGGATGGGCCGGGTGGGCGACGGCAGGAACAGCTTGGAGAAGGCTTCCTCTTACCATCTGCTCAGGAAGGACGTCAGCGCCAGACTAAACACAGGCCGGCTTGGCTGCAGTGTGCGAGCTTGTGCCTCGGCCCTCCAGCCTTTAAAAGCAGCTTCCTGCGCGCCACGGGGGAGAAACGGGGAGACCAGGCGCCCTGACCCATCGGCTGGTCTTGAGGAGAAGCAGGGCCGCCCCAGACTGTCACTGTGGCCGCAGCCGGTGGGGCCGGGCACTCCCTGGGGAGTCTGGACTGTGGTACCCCAGGCTCCAATCCACCAGGACTGGGCCTCCCCAGCTCTTCCAGGGAAGAGAGCACCTGGGCATCCCTGTGGCCAGCCAGACCCTAGGAGAGTAGAGTCCCTACTGCCCCGCCCCCTCCTTGGTGGCCAAACACCCCCGGAGGCTGAGGTCTGGGGCCTCCTCTGGCTCTGCGTCCGGGCTTCTCTTCCCTTCCCCAAGGTTGACCTTTGGGTCAATCTTCCAAGCCCAAGCCAAGCTTTAGTTGGGCAAGAGAGGAATTCCTGGAAAAGGAAAAAGCCCCTCCCCGCCTCAGCCCTTCACTCATTTTCCCTGCTACCCACCTCTCGCCTTTTCCCTGCTCCTACTCCACCTTGACCCTCAAGGCCCACCTGGCCAAAGACACCAGCTGCATTAGACCCTAGGCTTTGGTGGGACTGAAGGCAGGGTGCAAGGGTGCCGGGGCATGTGCTGGGGGAAAGCGGCACTAGACTGCAAGTCCTGGGTGGGAGCCCTCCTTATCATAAGCCAGCTCTCTTCTGAAAGCCTCAGTTTCCCTCTCTGTGATTCCAAGGTTTTGACTTTGGTGACTTCTGGACAGCCCGGACATGGTGTCCTGGAGGTGAGCTACAACCTGAAACCCACCTTCTGCTTCCTGTCCCTCCTCCAGCCTCCTCTGACTGATGTCTGCCATGGGTCCGAGAGGAAGTGCCCTGGTTTCCTCAGTGTCCTGGGGCTCCTGCCTGCCTCTCCGCTCTGTCTGGAGCTGTGGGTAAGGACAGGCCCACCATGGAGGCAGAGGTAGGAAAGAGCCTCTCTGCTTTATGTGCTGTTTCCTGGAGAATCTTCCTTGGGGAAACTAAATGGAGAGCAAAGCAGGAGAGGAACCACCAGGTAGCATCCAGGAAGAGAGAAACATGCATTCACCAGCAGGTCCTTTATTCAACTATACAGAATGTCTATGCCCAAATATATGCCATTTTTCTGTGCATGCACTTACACCAGTTTCTCCTCATAGCCCTGGCATGAGCAGCTCTAAAACAGTATAGAAGGGTGCGTATAAACCAGCCCAGTGCAAGTCAAAATGTGTACACATATACAATAGATTCGAAGGTTGCTGTGGGTAAACATCCTTCCCATGGTAATTCATATTTAGCTTCATGGATGTCTGCAAAGGGTGTTCTGTTATACTCCGAGCTGCTAGAAGAAGGCCAAACACAGAGCAGGCCTCCACGTCTTTGTTGATTACATGGATTAGTAAACGTATCATTGATCTGAAATGCACATTTTTTTCTTACATTTTAGCAATTGAAACAGAGATGAGATTTACCACTGATGATATTTAATAATTTAGTTTTTTCCCCTCTTAGTGCCTCATAAGCACCGTACCTTATCATAAATGGCCTTAGAACCAGTGAGATCGTGCAGCGTGCAATTTTGAGGGCTGTGTCACCTTGGGCAAGCTCTTTCTTCTCTTTAAGCTCAGTTTCCTCACCTATAAGATGCAGATCATAGTATCCATGTCAGAGTCCTTGTGCGGATTAAGTGGAAGGAGTATTTAAATCACGCAGCAGGATGACCGCATACTAAGTGTCCTATGCATCCTACCTGTCCTTATAATTGTGGTTATTAATGTCTGTGCTTAACCATGGAGAAACAAATTCGCCTTTCATTAGTGTGCACACTGCCCAAAACCTCCTTTTTTTTGGGGGGGGGAAGTGCTGCTCCATTTAGTGAATGGGGAGATTTTCTAATTCCCACTGGAGTCCTTGTGACCCCGAGCCAAAGTGGACCTTTAGTAAATGTAAAATCCGGATTCGTCTGCTGCGTTCACTTATAGTCAACCCAGTTGGACTAAAAAGAATTACCAGGGCAACGATAGCTAAACACTGCAGAGCAAGCACCTCCTTTCCTCGCATACATTTATTTCTATTTAATATTCTGTGGAAACGCGCCTATTTGTCAGAGTTTGTCTTTTCTTATTTCTTCACTTCCAAACTAAACAGCGCTAATCCGAATGCATACCTCTCTGCGTGCCAGCGTTTCGCCTGTGTCTCTGTCTGCTGCATATGTAAATACGGGCAAGCCTCTCTGTGGGTAAAGCCAGAGGTGTGCCTGGTCCCTGTTCCCATAGGTGACTTCGGGGTGTGTAAGTGCACGTGGGGGTGTGGGACCTCGCCAGCACCGCCACTCACTGGTCCTGTTCTCAAAACCGGTTCTTTGGAGGCTGGGTTTTTGGTAATTAAGACCAAGGAGTGGTTAAAAAACAGAAGTACATTTTCCTGGAAACCAGCAGTCTTTATTTGCAACTTTTATTGGCAAACCTGGCTGCCAGTAAATACATTCCTTGGCATCTCCCAGAATGTAATTCACTTGGTGGAGCAGCCTTGCTTTTTCTGTAACCTGTACATCAATTAAAAGGGCCGCCTGGAAGGAATGCGTAGCGGTCGCTGAAAGCCTGTCTCAGGTCTCCTCCCTCCACTCCAGGAACAAAAGCATCCCTGGTCTGTGCCTGGAAGTCTCACATGGTCTCCCCGATGGAACTACTCCCGCCTGAACCCTGAGGAATGAGAGTTGCAGGGTGCGAAAACCAGGTGACAGGCCCTGCGGAGTCCTTCTCCGGCGGCGTGGTCTGCCCCAAGCCCCCTTCCCTAGGGAGCCGGTCCCCAGGGGACGCTGCAGAGGAATGGGCTGGGCCGGCTCTTGGAGTCCAGCGTGGATAGAGGCGCCGCGGAGACGAAGCCTGAGACAGCAGGGGGCGCTCGTAGCACGCGCAGTGCCCTTGCAGGCGCCCAGGACGGCTGCCTGGCCCCGGGTTCCCAAGGCGCGGGACCGGCCGGGGTCTGGTCCTCCAGCCTGAGAGCCCCAGCCTGGGTCGGCCAAGCGGCCTCCGGGCTTCCACATCGCCCTTCCTTTTCCTACGCTTGCGGGGAAGCGGCAGGAAGCCTGCGGAGGACGGCCAGGGCGCAGGCCACCAGATCACCAGGCCAGGCTTCCAGGCGCCGACCCACTCGCGAGGACCAGCAGTCGCCGGCGGCATCGGTCCTCGGGCCCTCCGGGGAGGCCAGTTGCACCGAGCCAGGTGTCGGCCGTGTTTCTTCCCTGAGAGGTGCACACACCCGCCCCGACCCAGGGCCCCGGGGCTGCTGCCCAGAAGGTTCGGAGCGCGGGGCCCAGCGCGCCTTACCCGTAGGAGGCCCGGCGGTGCGTCCGCGCGGTGGCACGCCCCGGCCGGGCGGGGGGAGGAGCGGGGGAGGGACGTAGGAAGGAAGGTCCCAGAGCGCAGGACTCCGCGAAGGTAGCTCTTGGAAGGGAGGTTCACGGCAGCCCCGGCGCCTGGATCCGCTGCGGCGCGCGGCGGGAGACCCGGGAACAGCCCGCCTGCAAGGTGCAGGCCACCTCACCCCGCAGGCAGCTTCGGAGCTGTCTGTGGGTCTGTCCTACGGAGCAAAGCCTTTCCTTCGACACCCATAGCCAGGCGCGTCCGTGCAGGGGCACACGCCTTCCGCTCCAGCCCCAGGAAGGCGCCTTCGCCCTGCGGTCCTCCGATGGCTGGCGCCTGTCGCACCCCGCACCCTGGCTCTGGCAGGCTCTGGGGCCTGGAGACCCACCCGCCCGCCCTGCGCGGCGCGCCCCCAACGTGAGCCGAGGTTGGGAGGCTGCGGGCCTCTGTCCTCCCAGGCCCTGGAGTGCCGCGGCCGCCCTTAATCCTCTGGGGACCTGGATGGGGAGAAACCGGGGCTCGGGCGTGCACACATGCACCATTTGTTCTTTCCGATCATCCATCCCTTTACAAATTTTCATTCTGGATTGGTAATGCAATATGACAGCTTGAATCTTCATTTACCTCTGCCTGAACACAGGAAGCCCTGAGTCTTTTGAAGCCGGGGACCAAAGTTAACGATTCACTTCCCGCATTCCCTGTGTCCCCCTCTTGCAACTTAGCTCGGCTCTGAGCCCCTGAAACGCCCTTCGAGGCGAGTGCTTTCCTGCAAAGGGGCGACAGGTGGGCCAACCCGAGGCGAGAACGAGCAGGTGTTGGCTGGCTTTCTCCTGGGTAAGTAATTAGGGGCACCGCCCATCTAGGGGAGTTAGGAGATGACATTAAATTATCCCGTCATACAAACTTCCCGTGGAGGTCTGCCCCTAGGAGGGCAACTATTGGATTAATCCAATCATGTAGACAGGCAATATGGATCACTTTGCCTTGAAAACAATCGAAAACCAAACGTTCTATTCGTTTATTGTAGAAATTATTTTTCTACTAAGGAGGGGGCTGAATTGGAGGGACTGTGCTAACAAAACCTCTACTTGAAAATCCCTCAGCTAAGGAGGATCTGCCCGGAGTCGTGGCCACCTAGACGTCCGGTCCCCCTCCTTCCTCCACTGAAAAGTCGCACCGATGACAAACGTTACCTGTCGGCACCGTGGTTTGAAAACGAATACAGGGTATTGATACCAGCATAACCTCCCCTACCCCTGGGCTTCTGGTCTAAGCAAAGGAAGCGAAATGGAGAACTAAGACAATTATCTAAATAGTCTAAATAGCTCAAACACACTCCCAAGCAGATCTTGCTCCAGTGGTCTGTGATGGCAGCCTAGTGGGCAGTTTTCCAGTGGCCCTCTGGGGTTAATCGTCTTAATCTTCCACTTTGTCTCCCCCAGTAAAGGAAAAGCTGCTAAGGCAGCTGTGGACTTGCAGCCTTCCTCCTGTGTGTGCAGACCCCCAGGAATCACTGTCCCGAGTGGAGCAGGAGAAGCGCCTTCCCTCATGTTCTAAGCCTGCCTTTTCTGTAGTCTCCCAGCTCCTGGGCCAGGCGGAGCCTCCTTGAAGCTGGTTCCTACCTGTGCTCACCTCCCCAATCCAGCGCACAGTTCGGCTTCCAGAGCTGAACCCAGAGCCCAGAGCCTGGAGAAGCCAGAAAGAGGTGAGGTAAAAGAGAGGGCATCTAGGCACACCACAGAGGCGATTGGCCTGCGACAGGGGACAATTCGCACAGCACGGGCTGAGCTTACACCCCTGGAGAGTGATTTTTCCGGACTGCCCCCATCCCAATCTCCACTCTCTGTAGTTTACTTGCAAAAGAAAAAAGAAAAGAGCTCCTTCTGGCTCTTGGTGACCCGCGTTTAGGACATCATCTCGTCCCCCAGCACACACATTCCTACAGTGTCACCTGGTCTCCAATCCGAACATTTCCTGGAGTGCTCGCCACATTCCCCTTCCTGGTGCTTTTCTTTGGTGGGGCCCGGGGAAGCCTTGTTTCGAAGTCGCTGTGACGTCACTCCCCCTCCTCCGAGCTAAGCACCCCTCGGTGGGCCCTAGGAATTGTAGCCTTGCCTGCTGGGGAGGGGCGGAGTGTGGGCCCAGCGACCGTTCCACCAAACATCCATTACCGCTGTCGCCTGCGGGGCCTTCAGACTGCAAGTACTCGAGGTGTCAGAAAAGAAGCTGAAGGGTTCCTGTGGGGGCTCTTCTGCCAACTGAGTCGAGGGATGTGCTGAAGAGGATGATTGAATTACCCCGTGGAGTAGCGGAAAGGGGCATCAAAAACTTTAACCTGAAAATAAAAACTTTAACCTGTTCCCCCAAAAACTCTATGTCTGCGTCTTATGTTCAAACTACACCAACAACAATAATGAAATAAGTGCTTGAAATACAATCAAGCCGCTTACTGGAGGCTTGCTTCCGAGTAAGTTTATAAAACACAAATGCAAATATATTTTCCTGGCGAATATCCAGATCTAAACCAGTGGAAAGTTGATCTTAATAAAACTACACCCCTCCATTTTTTTTTTTTTGCACGCCAGATACTAATTTCACAACGGCAACTTTTATACCCAAAGCGGAGAGCGGAGAACACCGCTGCTGTTCGATTTGCAATTTACATAACAAGCTGTTTACACTTCACTGGGCCGTAGGAGGGAGGAGTCAGGGAAGAGCAGGAGGCGACAGGGCTGGTGGGGGAGGGGGCCGCCGGGCACGGTTGTCTGTTGCAAAACTCCGGCCGAAGGCATTTCCCGCATTCGGAAAACAAAGCATCCGTAATCGCTGCGTTCATCTCCGCGCACCGCTAGCAGTGCAAAAAACAGCTTAAAGACCGAATTCACCAAACGTTGAGGTGCTGAGGAAGACCACTTCAGTCTCCTCCAGGCTGAAGCCTGCTTAAAGCCTCGACCAAGGGGGCTAAGACCGTCAGGCTACCGGACTGGGGGCTGGCTGGACACGAATTAAGTGTTCAAGTCATGGGGCTTCACCACCACCCTCGCCCCTGTCTAGTGTCCTTGGCCACCAGCAAGTACTGAGCCTCCTGTCGGTGCTTCTCCAACCCACCAGTGACTTGGCCTCCAAAGCACCTGGAAAAGGAGTCTCCAGAGACCCCGGCGCACAGCAGGCCAGGAGGCAGCTGCCTCGGGATTCAGAGCAACCTCGGAGCAACCTCTCTCCTCCAAAGGCTAATTCTAGAAGGGGCAGGTCCTCCTTCCCTCGATGTCAATGTCCATTATGAAACAGTAATTTTTAAATGTTCAGGTGACACGGAGATGCGCCTGCTACACATCAACGTCCTTCACGTGTAACAGCGAAGCTGCAATTTAAATTTTCCTGCCAACGTGAGGAAGCCCGGATTGGAACCGAGGAGACAAAAGAGCCCCGAACAAGTCCTTGGAGTTTAGAGATGTTCGGAAATCAGCGGGGAGCGGAGGTGTTAAATGCGTCACATACGCTTCTTCGCAGCCTGCTAAACTCGCCACTTCCCCAAGCTTCTAGTGAACGATCTAGGGTTCAGCCTCTGGGAGGGTCTCTCCTAAACTCACTGAAATGCAGAATCGCCGTGCGGGGAGAGTGAGGCCCGGCTCTTTCCTGCTCCTCCGTTTCTTTCCCTCATTTCTCTTCTTCTATCCCATTCGAACCACCCAGCGACGGCAAATCTTAGGCATGTGGACAAGGAGCGGGAACTCTTCTGTGCGTATCCCCCCAGAATCTCTGAACCGCCCCGCAGGTGCGATCCCGTACATTCCCCCAGACACACCCGTTATCTCTGCGAGCCGGCAGCCCCGCGCGTGTGCAGATGGAGACTGCCCTGGGGAAGTGTTAAGCTCTCAGACATATTTATTTGCTTCTTGTCATCACACCTGCTAATGTCACCGAGCCCGCATCCTGACCCCTCATCTGAGCTGAAACGCGCGTGTCGGGACCAGAGCGGGAGGCGGCGCGGGGAGCCGGAGGGACCCCGTGGGTGAGCAAGGGAGCGCGGGGAAGCAGCCAGGCTTTGGCAGCTCTGGACGCCCGCACCTACAGGTCGCCAAGGCCCCCCCGGGGAGGGGGGCGAGGAGTAGGGCGGCCCGCAGTGAGGCGTGCTCATCCTAAGGGGGTGAACGGCCGTCGGAAACTCCCAGCCGGGCCCCGCACCCCTTGCCTGAATTTCTATTGGGGAGGGGTCATGGAGGAGGGCGAGATTGGCGACGAACCTTCTTCCCCACCAGGAACAGGGTCTGGGAACCCAGCCCTCAAAATCGTGTCCTTTGTAGCCGAGTTCAGGGCAGAAGAATCTCAAGTGGAGAAAAGCAGGAGACGTCAGTGACCCGAGTGAGACTGGCGTAGGAGAAGGGAGGGAAGGGGCTGCGGGGAGGAGAGGCCGGGGCAACCCAGCGGTGGCGTCGGCGGGTTTGGCGAAGGAATGGGAACCAGCCAGCGCGAGGCGGGGAGGAGACGCCGGGGCTGTTCCGGAGCGGTGGACAGAGGAAGGGTCTGCACCGGGCCCGGGAGGACCCTGAAAGTCTGCGCCAACAGCGGGCGTGGGTCCGGAGGGCCCGGGGTGGGAGGCCCGCCCGGCGCTGGCGGCGGGCAGGTGGACTGCGGGGGGCGAACCGACGGCGGCCAGGCGCAGGCGCGGAGCCGGGGCCGGGGCCGGGGCCGGGGCCGGGGCTAGGGCCAGGGCCAGGGCGGCCGGCGCGCGTGTGGTCAGCCCCGCGGTCCTCCTGCCTCCGGGAGCGGGCCGGCCGGGCTCGGCCTCCGGCTCATTCAGAGGCGGTTCTCACTTCCCATTGGCTGCCGCCGCTGGTGGGGCGGGGCTCCGCTGCCCGGAAAAATGTGTAACTGCGTAAAAAAGTCCTCGCCTGGGTGACGGATGCTCAAAAGTTCAGAAGTTTTCCCAATGCTTCCTTAAGCGGCTGGCGCGCGAGAGACCGAGAAAAGGTGACGCGGGGCCCGGGCAGGCGGCCGGCGCGCGGCCCCCCCCCCCGCCCTGGTTATTTGGCCGCCTTCGCCGGCAGCTCGGGGCAGAGTCTCCTGGAAGGCGCAGGCAGTGTGGCGAGAAGGGCGCCTGCTTCCTGCTTGTTCTTTCTTTTTGGCTGCTTTTTCCCGTTTGCGCCTGGAAGCTGCGCCTCGAGTTCCTGCAAGGCGGTTTGCTGCGGCCCGCCCCGGCCTTCTCCCCTCTCAGTGACCCCGCCTCGCTGCCGCGCGGGCCTGGAGGTAGCCTCAGGCGCCGGAGGAGCCAGCCCCAGAGAGCGCCGGGAGAGGCGGCAGCGCGGCCGGACGCACAGCGCAGCGGGCCGGCAGCAGCTTGGCCGGGCCCGGACTCCGACTCGGCGGCCGGCGCGGCGCGGCCCGGCCCGAGCGAGGGTGGGGGGCGGCGGGCGGCGCGGGGCGGCGGCGGCGGCGGCGAGCCGGGGCCATGCAGGCGCGCTACTCCGTGTCCAGCCCCAACTCCCTGGGAGTGGTGCCCTACCTCGGCGGCGAGCAGAGCTACTACCGCGCGGCGGCCGCGGCGGCCGGGGGCGGTTACACCGCCATGCCAGCCCCCATGAGCGTGTACTCGCACCCCGCGCACGCCGAGCAGTACCCGGGCGGCATGGCCCGCGCCTACGGGCCCTACACACCGCAGCCGCAGCCCAAGGACATGGTGAAGCCGCCCTATAGCTACATCGCGCTCATTACCATGGCCATCCAGAACGCCCCGGACAAGAAGATCACCCTGAACGGCATCTACCAGTTCATCATGGACCGCTTCCCCTTCTACCGGGACAACAAGCAGGGCTGGCAGAACAGCATCCGCCACAACCTCTCGCTCAACGAGTGCTTCGTCAAGGTGCCGCGCGACGACAAGAAGCCGGGCAAGGGCAGCTACTGGACGCTGGACCCGGACTCCTACAACATGTTCGAGAACGGCAGCTTTCTGCGGCGGCGGCGGCGCTTCAAGAAGAAGGACGCGGTGAAGGACAAGGAGGAGAAGGACCGGCTGCACCTCAAGGAGCCGCCCCCGCCCGGCCGCCAGCCCCCGCCCGCGCCGCCCGAGCAGGCCGACGGCAACGCTCCCGGCCCGCAGCCGCCGCCCGTGCGCATCCAGGACATCAAAACCGAGAACGGTACGTGCCCCTCGCCGCCCCAGCCCCTGTCCCCGGCCGCCGCCCTGGGCAGCGGCAGCGCCGCCGCGGTGCCCAAGATCGAGAGCCCCGACAGCAGCAGCAGCAGCCTGTCTAGCGGGAGCAGCCCCCCCGGCAGCCTGCCCTCGGCGCGGCCGCTCAGCCTGGACGGTGCGGAGTCCGCGCCGCCGCCGCCGCCTGCGCCCTCCGCGCCGCCGCCGCCGCACCACAGCCAGGGCTTCAGCGTGGACAACATCATGACGTCGCTGCGGGGGTCGCCGCAGGGCGCGGCCGCGGAGCTCAGCTCGGGCCTTCTGGCCTCGGCGGCCGCGTCTTCGCGCCCAGGGATCGCACCCCCGCTGGCGCTCGGCGCCTACTCGCCCGGCCAGAGCTCCCTCTACAGCTCCCCCTGCAGCCAAAGCTCCAGTGCGGGCAGCTCGGGCGGCGGCGGTGCGGGGGGCACGGGGGGCGCGGGCGGCGCCGGGACCTACCACTGCAACCTGCAGGCCATGAGCTTGTACGCGGCCGGCGAGCGCGGGGGCCACTTGCAGGGCGCGCCCGGGGGTGCGGGCGGCTCGGCAGTGGACGACCCTCTGCCCGACTACTCTCTGCCTCCGGTCACCAGCAGCAGCTCGTCGTCCCTGAGTCACGGCGGCGGTGGCGGCGGCGGAGGCGGGGGAGGCCAGGAGGCCGGCCACCACCCTGCGGCCCACCAAGGCCGCCTCACCTCGTGGTACCTGAACCAGGCGGGTGGAGACCTGGGCCACTTGGCGAGTGCGGCGGCGGCGGCGGCCGCGGGCTACCCGGGCCAGCAGCAGAACTTCCACTCGGTGCGGGAGATGTTCGAGTCGCAGAGGATCGGCTTGAACAACTCTCCAGTGAACGGGAATAGTAGCTGTCAGATGGCCTTTCCTTCCAGCCAGTCTCTGTACCGCACGTCCGGAGCTTTCGTCTACGACTGTAGCAAGTTTTGACACCCCCTCAAAGCCGAACTGAATCGAACCCCAGTGCAGGAAAAGCCAAAGGAACCCGTCAAGGCAAAATCGAAACTAAAAAAAAAATCTGATTAATAAAAAACCCTGAGAATATTCACCACACCAGCCAACAGAATATCCCTCCAAAAATTCAGCTCACCAGCACCAGCACGAAGAAAACTGTTTTCTTAACAGATTAATTCAGAGCCACCTCCATTTTGCCTTATCTAAATAAACAAACCAGTAAACTGTTTTGTACAAAGACAGCAAAATCATGGTTTATTAAAGGACAGTGTTACTCCAGATAACACGTAAGTTTCTTCTTGCTTTTCAGAGACCTGCTTTCCCGTCCTCCCCTCTCTCCTCTCTTGCCTTCTTCCTTGCCTCTCACCTGTAAGATATTATTTTATCCTATGTTGAAGGGAGGGGGAAAGTCCCCGTTTATGAAAGTCGCTTTCTTTTTATTCATGGACTTGTTTTAAAATGTAAATTGCAATATAGTAATTTATTTTTAATTTGTAGTTGGATGTCGTGGACCAAACGCCAGAAAGTGTTTCCAAAACCTGACGTTAAATTGCCTGAAACTTTAAATTGTGCTTTTTTCTCATTATAAAAAGGGAAACTGTATTAATCTTATTCTATCCTCTTTTCTTTCTTTTTGTTGAACATATTCATTGTTTGTTTATTAATAAATTACCATTCAGTTTGAATGAGACTTATATGTCTGGATACTTTAATAGAGCTTTAATTATTACGAAAAAAGATTTCAGAGTAAAACACTAGAACTTACCTATTCACCTAAATCTCTGAAAAATGGAGAAGCCCTCTGACTAGTTCATGTCCAATTTTACTAAAGTCTTTTTGTTTAGATTTATCTTCTTGCAGGATCTTCTGCAAAATGTACTATATAGTCAGCTTGCTTTGAAGCTAGTAAAAAGATATTTTTCTAAACAGATTGGAGTTGGCATATAAACAAGTAAGTTTTCTTACTAATGACAGACCATGATTCGGAAATTTTAAGCCCATGAATCAGCCACAGCCTTACCACAGTGATACCTGTGTGCTGAGTGATGGGATGGTTCCGCCAGATACGTACAGATAAATACTTGGCTTGTGTATTCCATATAAAATTGCAATTCATATTATACATCCCTGTGAGCCAGATGCTGAATAGATTTTTCCTATTAATTTCAGTTCTTTACAAAAGGAAAAATAAGCCAGTTTTTAAATGTATGTATATAATTCACCCCCATTTACAATCCTTCATGTATTACATAGAAGGATTGCCTTTTAAAAAATATATTGCGTGTTGGAAAGGGATATTTAATCTTTGGGAAACTATTTTAGAAGATATGTTTGTAGAACAATTATTTTTGCAAAAGATTTAAAGCAATAAGAAGGAAGGCGAGAGGAGCAGAATTTTGGTCTAGGGTGGTTTCTTTTTTAAACCAATTTTTCCTGTTAATTTACAGTTAAACCTAGGGGACAATCCGGGTAGGCCCTCCCCCTTTTGTAAATAACCCAGGAAATGTAATAAATTCATTATCTTAGGGTAATCTGCCCTGCCAATCAGACTTTGGGGAGATGGCGATTTGATTACAGGCGTTCGGGGGCCTTGCAGTTTGTTTTGGAGATAATACAGTTTCCTGCTATCTGCCGCTCCTATCTAGAGGCAACACTTAAGCAGTAATTGCTGTTGCTTGTTGTCAAAATTTGATCATTGTTAAAGGATTGCTGCAAATAAATACACTTTAATTTCAGTCAAAAACTGCTCTACGTGGCCTGTGATTCGCTCGGTCCCCTCCCCCAGGGTCGTAACCTAATCGCCGGGAAGATCGCTGCAGCGCTGGCGCGGGTGTCTCCTCGGGGCAGGCGGGCTGGGGTTGGCCTCACGGCCCCGTTTAAATCTCGCTGGGCTGTCCCGGAGCTAGTTCCCGGGGCTGCCTCCAGCCTCTTCGGGTTACAGCCTCTTTCCGGACGGAGGAGGGGAGGGGGTGACGGTAAAGACTTCATCGCCAGTCTCCAGGAGTTGGCGTGTTGCTCCACTTTGGGGAGCCGAGCAAGGAGCTGGGATTTGTGGACAAAGGCCCGCGGCCGGAGCTGGTTTGTTAAGGCCCGGAAGGAGAACAGCACCAGGTGACACACGGCCCTGTCCCCACGGGCGGGCTGGCCCAGCCCGAGGCTGAGCAGCTCGGTCGCCAGAGACGGTACCGTTTTCGACGTGTCTGGTTGGGCTCTGCGAAGTAGGGGGTGGCGGGTGGAGACCCGCGCGGCCCACGCCTGGCTTTCCGGCTGGGGCGTTTCTCGGCGGCCCAGTCTCTTCCGAGTCGCGCCCGCCCCGACGCCGGCCTCCTGGACGCCGCTCGCGACGGGAACGCTCTCCAGCTAATTAGCTGTAATTACCGCGGCGGCCCGGGGCTCCTCTTCTGTTTGCGTTTGGAGATCCTTCCTCTCCCCACCCCGCCCCGCCGCCTCCCTCCCCAGATGAGCCCCAGCCTCCACGGCTTCCTTCTGAAATTAGTCGCTGGAGAAAAGAGTCAAAGAAGACCCTTGTTAACGTTAGCTGGGTTCATCGCAGGTTGGGTCCGGGTGCCGGGAAGACCGCGAGGAGGGGGAGTGGCAGGCGCGGAGTGCCAGGGACAGGGACGGGGCGGGCGGGGGCCGCCGAGAGGGGAGAAGCGCCTTCAGAGCTCTGGCCGCGGCGCTCGGAGGAGCCTGCTCCCCTGCCCTGTCACCCCGCGACTCCGCCTGGCGCTGCCCGGCCCTGCCGAGCTCCCACTTCCTCCTCTCTGGACTTTTTTGTTGTGAAGACACACGTGTGTTTAGGAGCGCAGCTGGGGTGGAAAGGTCAGAGGCACTTCATTGCTCACGGGTGACAGCTCGCCCCGCGCCAGCCCGCAGCCTCCAGGCGCGGAGCCCTGAGCTGCGCGTTTACAGGACCATCCCAGACCCTCCCGGACCCCGGCCTCGGCCCACTCGCCTCGGCCTGGCCGCGCCAGACCTGCCCCAGCCAGTGCTGCGGCCCCAGGCGGCCTCCCAGGCAGGGCTGCGTCCCTACGCGGTGTGTGAGGTCGGTTTGCAGAGGCCACCATTCACTTGGCAGTGGCCGTGTGGGGAGTCCCTCGGCCTCGTGGACGCCAGAAGCCCTCGGGCGAGCGGCGGGCTCAGCGTGTTCGGGGCCCACGTGCCTGCAACTCTCCGCTCTCCTTGGGCCTCGGCTTTGCGGCCCTGAGGAGGTGGCGACTGCAGTCAGCCCCGGCCTAGGCCCAGGTCGGTCCTGGAGAGCTCGGCTGGCTTTCTGCATCGTTCCCAGGGGCGGGAGCGAGCTGCTGGGGTGACCTGGGCAGGGGATGAGTCGGCTTGCTCCCAGCTGGGGTCCTTCCGAGTCTGCCCTGCCGAGGAGTGAGCCTTGAGCAGCCCCTGCCCTTCCTTGCGGGGCTCCAGTCCCCGAGGCTGGAGAGGAAGCCGGTACAGGGTGGGCACACGGTGCTGCGGTTTCTGCGGCCGGGGCGAGGAGCCCCTGGCCCGCAGGTCCGAGAGTGTTTACAGGCATGCGCGAGCAAAGCTTCTTAGCAACTGCTTTACCCTTTCCATTCGAATGTTTGAAAATCAGGCATGGAACGTACATGTGTCTAAGAAGGTGTTTGTGCTAACCATATATGACGTAGTCATTTCTGCACTCGTTGCCTGCGCAAGTTTAGAAACTATGTTGAGTGGAAGGAGAGGGGTTCTGCTCGTTATTCGGATTTTAAAAACCGTATCTATGTAATGCCTCCTACTATCAATCAATACGTTACCTTTTAGATTCTCACATCCGATTTAAGAAAACCAACTTCTGCCAACCTCATTTAACCTGGAACTGTTTATTCCTTAGAGGTTTTCACGTTTAGTTTGTACTATTTTAGCAATAAGAATAATTTTTCTGTGAAATATTCTAAGAAAAACTCCTTGATATTTTAACTCATAGCCAGTACGTTTTGAAATGAGCCTGTGACGGCAGTCCAGATCCATGGTGGAGGATCGGCTAATTTTGAAAATAGACTCTGTAAAAAGCTTTAGGAGAATAAGTATTTTGTCCTTTCTCTAGAAATGAGCACATTTATTTTCCTAGCAATTTATGCCATGAGTGCATAAAGGCCAGCATGCTACATCCCATATGCAGTCTTGCATTTGGCATGTTGCACGTGTGGGAGGAACCCGTGCTGAATTTTCCAGGGTTATGTTGTTAGCAGACCTTTTTTCACCAGACTGCATGTAAACAAGCACACATTTTACAATTTATTATTCCACAAAATTTGTGTCATTAATAATCGATGCTTGCAAAGGAATAAGGCTCGATTGTACTGGTGGCCTGTAAGCTCTTGGCTGTTTCCTGCCGGGTCAGAAACAAGGGTCAGGAAACAAGAGTGCCTTATAGTCCTATTGGACTCTCCCTAACTTTGATAGGCGAGGAGAGGACACAGGGCAGGAAGGGTCTCGTTTTTAAGGTGGAGGGTCATTAGTTTTGTTCTTAATGGTGCAAAACCCAAGAGACCCTGAACCCTCTACAGGTTGAGGCCGCCTGGACAGATTGTCTAGGAGGGACAAGAGGTGTCCATACTTGATCAGGCCTCGGGCACCCACACCAGTGTTGTCTGAGATGTCGGTGGCACCCAAAGCAAGGCTAGTTGGAGTGACAATTTCCCTGTACTCCCGCACCACCTCTGAGAGCTCTGTGAGAGGGGCTCCCGTTTGCGAGGGCCGCCTTCACTTCAGAGCCCAGCTCTGAGTCGCCTGCTCCTTGGGCCTGCCTGGTGTTGCAGGGCCTTCTCCGCTATAGGCATTTCATGGACAGTTCATGAAGCCATTAGCCCTTCCCACCGGTCATAAACAAATGTCACGTTGGGGCAAGATTGATGGTGGCCAAGTCATAAAGCTGGCCAGGCAGGACAGAATATGATTGTGTGCAGGCAGCCATTCTCCAGCCAGGCAGAGAGATTGAGGTGTGGGACCAAGAGACTGTGTCAGAGACTTCACCCCACCAATCTGCGGGGGCAGCTCAGGAGAGCTCCCAACAAGGGAAGTTTAATTTATTCTGACACTGGCCACTTAGGAAGAGAAACCCACTGAGATTTGCCACAGGGCCCCAAATGCCAGCTTCCAAAAGCCCACTTTCTGAAATCTCCCATTTCGATTTATAACACAGCCAAAAGGTTCCCTGCAAAGAGCTTTCATTATTGACGCTTTCCCTCCCACCCTAACACGAATGTCTTCCTTTGCAGTTGGGGCTCTAGCTGCTTGGCTGGAACTTCCATGGCCTATTTCCCACCCCCACCCCCATTATCCCGTCTCCCCCTTTTCAGTGTGAATGCACCATAACCATTAGGGTCTGTGCGTATTTGGTTCTCTGTCCCTTTGTCTCTGTCACTTTTCCCCATCCTTCTCCCCACCCCACCCAAGTTTCTCCCGGATGTCCCCACTTCCAGCCCAGCTCCGGAACCTGCACGCCCACTTTCCACTGCACCATCTGGGTGATGAGCCAGATTCGGCCCTGATGCCAAGCTTGCACCCAGGCCTTAGACAGACTTGGGGCCACACTGCAGTGGGGATGGCAGGTTCCAGGTCCCGGTCGGCTGGGAAAGAAACAATACTTAAGTAAATGAATTCCAGCTCCAAAACTCATTCAGGAAAATGAAAGCCGCTTCTCCGCGAACATTCTCAACATGATTACTAGTGGAAAATTGAGCAAAATGTACCATGTCCACCTTATTGGAAACCAAAGTACGATGCAGACAGCAGAAGGCTCAATTTAAGACCTAAGCTGCTTTCCCATTTTACCCTGGCCCCAAAGAAACCCTCTGGTTTATATTATTTTTTTGGATGTTTGTTTTTTTCCCTCATTGATTTTAAATTTGCAGCATATTGAGCGTACTATGGGAGATACAGTAGGACCTGGAATTGCCTTGCACATAGACTCGGGCCTGTCCTGGAGAAGGCTGGAGCTTGCACTGGAAGACACAGCCAGAGAGAAGAGGCTGGGTCTGTGTGGTCCTCCAGAGGGCCTGGAATTGCTTCCCGCTCAGAATCTCCCTGTTGGTCCAGAGGATGCCTCCCTTTCTCCCAAAGAGCATTTTCTTTCTCTGGCCTGTCCATGGGCCCCTCCAAGCCCACTGATCTCCCTGGGTGTCATCAGGATATGACTGTCTACCCTCTTCCGCAGCTGCAACTGCAGGCCGCTCCTACTGAGGGGACTCAGTGGGCTGCTCCTTGGCCCCCTAAGTCAACACAGCTTGGTGCTACTTGGGTGGGCATGGGAGAGCAGTTTGTGAGTCCAGCAAGTGAGCATCGGAGTGGGAGCCAGGGCCAGGCAGTGAGGCCTCTGGTTTGACCTAAGTGGTGGGACCCCAGGCAGGGCCCAGAGAAGCAGAGGAAACCCCAGGGAGGGGCTCCAGCGGGGTGGGGACAAGGAACTCAAGGTTGGGAAAGGAAGGAGTTTGCTGGAGTGCTCTGAGGACGCCTTAGATTCTGGGATCGGGGAGAGAGGGAGATGGAAAGAGAGAGGAGGGAAGAGGGGGAGAGAGGGACATCCCCCCTCCCATTACCTACCCCGGGGAAAAAGCAGGAAAACCAACACATTTAGCGCCATTAACTCTTAAGGCCTCCGACATTTCCTTCAGTATAAAAGCAGGTCACTGGGCCCGGAGGCTGCCCCGGGGCTCCTAAATGGCTACAAACGTACAAACCTGACAGGGGTGGGAAGCACATTTCAGCGGCGATCAGATTTTTAAAAATCTGTTGGTAGTGAGAAAACAAAAATTGTCTTCCAAGTTGGCAAAATCGGCGTCCCAGACCGTGCTCAGGAGGGCCCTGCGAGGCCTGTCCCCGGAGCCCCGCGCCAGCGCGACGGGGACGCGGCAGTCCAGTAGGCCCGGCTGGGTCCGCAGCCCGGGGTTCACTCGCGGGTCGGGCCCGGCCGCGGGGTCTTTCCGCAGCCGGGGTACTCAGGACAGCAGCGGCTGCGGAGCCGGGGCCAGGGGCTTCCTCGCGAATCCAATAGATTTTTATTATCATCACCCGCCAAGGATATGCGGGCCTCACAATGGCTGTGCTGGTTATCGCGAGGAGGTGTGTGCGCTAACCCAGAGGCGAGGGGGGCACGCCAGTCGTCCCAGGGAGACCTGAGGAGGAAGAGGCCCCACCGTGATTCCCACAGTCAGGGCAGTCTGGGTGCTAGAAATTCCCAGAGAGAACTCGAGCGGTTGACGTCCTGGGTCAGCAGTCCCTGCTGCCTGTGGGGCTTCCTGAGAGCCCACCCCCCCCACCCTCTCTCCCCTCTCAGGTTCGACGGATTCTCCCGGAGGCGCAGGACAGCGATTTACAGTAAGTGTCTGGTGGCTGCGGAATAACGTGACAGTCCGCTGCATTTGCCAGCTGGCTCCTGGGCGGGCCTACCCGCCAGGCCGGACCCCAGAGTCGAGTCCTCTGAGCCGCTGGGTAAAGCCCCCTCCGCCGCCCCGGTGCAGCCCCGCGTTGCCCGCGCTCGGCGCTGCCGGGGAAAAGTGGCACAACAGGAAAGCCTCGCCAGAAGGCCCTTCCCAGTCGGCTTCCTCGCCATAAAAAGCCAGACTCCAGCCGAGGTCCTGACCCCTTCCAAATATACATTCTCTTGCCCGCGGCCCGCCACTCCCGCCCGGGCCTCGGGCTGTTCAGCTTCCTCCTAGGCTTGCCCGGGCCCGTGCCTCCCCCGAAGCGGATGGCGTCGGTGCAGCCCCAACTTCAATTGCGTGTCCCAGTTCGCCAACCAGCTTTGCGCGCTTGCCTTTGGCCGGGAGGCTGCCGCACGAGTCTCTGCGTGCGCCCGAGCGCACTGGCGCATTCGCGTGGTCGGGACTGCTGACGGCGAGGGGATGCTTTAATAAACCACAGTGCTTCAGTCCCGCCCCAGCTCTCTGCCCGAGCAGGAGCTTGGGGAGCGCGAGGCCAGCGGCGCCTGGACAAGAGCGCGGGCCGGAGCCTCCCAGGCCTGCACCTAGGGGCTCGCGGCCGACGCGTGCGCACGCGCGGTGGCGGGTCTGCGGGCCCGAAGGCCGGGCCCCTCCCTCAAAACCGTAGCCGAGAAGCCCCGGGGCTGAGAGCCTGGCCCGAGGTCGCAGAGCTGGGGAGCGGGGGCGCGGGCAGTGTAGGCCTTCCCACTTGCCGTCGGGGCTCTTTCCCGAAGCACTAAAGGGGTCCCAGTGCCCATAGCAGAGGACGCCCAACGGACACGCTGGCTCCCTAATTCAGAGATCAAAGGGGCAGCTGAGAACGGGGCGTCCGCTGTGTGTGACCCCTGACCCTGGAGGAAGGGCGGGAGCCGGGACTAGGCGGTGGGGCCTGGGGTCAGGCCGCGGTCCTCAGCTCTCAGCAGAGGCGCTCAGGCCGCGGAAGGGGGTGAGGGTGGGGTGGCCTGCTCCAGCCGTCGTAGTCGTACCCGGGACTTGGAAATGGGCTTTGGGGATAGAGCTCGCTCCCAGCGCGCCCCGCAGGGAAAGCCTGTAGCTCAGGCCTGGGCCGTGCGGACTCCCGGGCCGGCTAGGGGGCCGGAGGACAGCAACACGGCCCGAGGTCCAGTCGCGAGTAATAACCCCGACGGCACAGCCCCTCGAAGATGCCCAGGCACCGGGGGTGTGAGCGGGGAGGCTAGGGCCAGCTTGGCATGGGACGGGGACGCCTCCAACTCATGGAGGAAATCAGGCCTAGACCCCTAGTGTTCTCAGGGGACACTGTGGACGGTGGGCCATGTCCTAGCACCGCTTCGTGCCCCATTGTTGCTGCTGCTTGTGAAAAGTATTAGCTAACCCCATGAGGACAATCCACAATTTTTGGAGGGTGCGGGTGGCATGTACAGACGTGAAGATCTCTTTGTAAGGCCCGTCCCTGCACACGCAGGGACAGTCGTTTTGTAAAACCTGGATGGGCGCTGCCGCCACCCCTCTATGCCACCCACGGACAATCAAGGCTGCAGGTCATAGAAAATACATGGTCCTGTATGGGCTACACCTTAACACAGAATTTACCCGGTAGAAATTCCCAAATACAAAGAAAGTGCGGAGGGTGCTTTGAGATTTGTGGGGGAGGGTGTTAAAAAGTTATTTGTAAACAATACATTTAAGGTTATTTTCAAGTGAATGTTTAAAATGTTGCTGCCTGCTCCAAGCTCTAATAACACAGTGTTATAATAACACTCTTCGCATCCGCCAGGAGCCCTCCAACTGGCTGCCAGAGGTTCCACGAGGTTCGTGGTGGTTGGTGTACGTGAAGGTGATTAAAAGGGGCGAAAAATAACCCAAAGCCACCCCGGTAGGGTTTGCCAGCGCCGACTCGCCCCACGTCGGCGCCAAGGCCGAGCGGACCTGGCCTTCCGAAGGAGCCACCTTGTGCGAGGCACCAGCGGCCCACGCCCTTTAGCGCTCCCTTAAGGTCGTGCGGCCTGCACTGCCGAGTCTGCGCCCCTAAACAGCTGCAGAGGTGTGACAGGTTTATTACGCTGGGCCTAGCTCACTCGTAATTCCTTAAAGACAAAGGGCAGCAGAGAGAGCCGGCAATGGGGCTTGGCTTTCAGGTCAGATGGCCGCTGGGAGGCCCGGGTTCCACGCACCTCTAGCAAAAACTCCACGCACTTCCAGCATAAACTCGGGCAAGGTTGTTTTGTCAGGGTATGTGAGTGTACTAAAGGTTTAACTTTCTCAGTTTTGCCTTACAAAAAATCAAGGTGCAAGATGTTGTATAACATTTGAAATGAACAGCCAAAGTCTGGCAGAGCAGGAAAAAATACGTTCACTGAAATTTAGTTGCGATTTAAGATAGAAGAAACCTAGTAATAAGAATTATCTTGAAGGATGTCCAAATGAAATTCTCTTGTAGCGCAGAAATAGACAAAAAATACCTAAGTAAATCTGTTCTTTTATCCTTTTAGACATATACACCCCAAAGCCAAATGAACACCCCCTCCTTCCATGACTCAGGGTGCAGGAGCAGTGAGAAGGTTGCAACCAAAAATACTTTTAGTTTCCTTCAAACACGGATGCTGCCGTCCGTTTGGGGTAGAATTCAACAGCATGGCTCCACTGGAGTTGCAAAAACCCCTGCCGAGAATCTCTCCTGATTCTAGGTGTCCAAACAAGCAAAACTGAATTAAACGGGGCCACCGCGAGCCTGAGGGCCCCTGGAATGGTCTCTCCGGGGTGGGGGAAGGGAGGTTCAGGTGGTCAGAGGAGAGGGGATGCCTGCCCATCAGGGTCAAGGCTAAGGGGAATGTGACTCTTTGTGAGATTTGGGGGAGGATGTGTGTGACAGCGGGTTTGGGAGTTGGGTTTGTAAGTGTTTGTGAGAATGTGTGACTGTGAGATGGCATGTTTGTGGCGTGTATGTGCTCTTGTGAAGGATGTGCATGGATGTTTGTGTTTGAGCCGATGTGACACCGCATGCGGATGCATGTGTGTGTGCCTGCCATCCCGCCCAGGCTCAGAGGCCCGGCCTCCCAGCGACCATGTGTTTCCAATTAGCAGCATCCCGCCTGGGAGTGCAGAGAAGGCGAGTCCTGGGCGGCTTCTGAGGAGCGGGTGGGCTAGCTCAGGCCCCCCAGTTCTGCTCTGTCGAGGGTGAGGCTGCCCCGGCCAGCATGCTTTCGCAGCAACTGGGCAGCCACACAAAGGGGCCTCTCTCCTGAGCCAGCCGTTGGAGACTCAGTCCTCCCCCAGATCATAAACCTGCCTGTGAAGACGTTCAGAAATAGTCTACCCACACTCACACACACACATGTGCAAAGGCTGGAATTCCATTTGCTATAAAGTTTTATTTTATTTTGCTTGGAATGGGAGTGAGGGGGAGAAGAGTCCTGACCTAATCTGTTTTAGGGCAAAATACTGTATTTCATGCAGAGGTATACACCTGTACACAAATCCCTGCTTGCTGCCTGTGGGTGTCCTGCACATGTGTTCGTCAGCCTACCTGTCGCTGTATGCCATTCACAGTTCAGGAGCACACACCTGTGGTCATACCCAGGCCACCTAAATGATGCACTCAACGAAACCAGATCCAGTGATCTGAGGCTGAGCCTTAAACATTTTTATTGTAACTTCAAATTAAAGCTGATGTCGTTCAAGTGCCTAGCACAATGTCTGGCGTGTATTAGGCACTTAACATAAATTGCGGAATGAATACATTAAAATTAGATTTTAAAAGTGACCTAGTACTAATAAGAAGAGGTTGGAAATCAGCACTGTGTGAAAGATTCTAGACCACAAGGAAAGGCGCAGGCTTAGAGACCTCTGGGTAACCCGGGGGCTTTGCCATGGAATGTTCCGACAATGTTTGCTCACCTTCAAGTTTCTTTTTCCGACCCCCCTCTATTTTCTCAAGCCTTCTTTTGAGATGGTGAGAGCCCTGGGTTCTAATTATAGTCAGCAGAGACCAGCCTGGGTGTGAATTCCTCCTTTCTGCAGGAACTAGGTTTCCAGAGTGACTTGTCACCAGGACGGGAAAGAAATGTCCCAGGCAGAGACTAAGGAGGAGGCTCCCCGGAGCACCCCCGTCCCCTGAGCCTTGCAGGAGTCCTCCCACCAGGGGCTTTCTCAAAACAGGGCAAGGCCTGACCGCAGCCATCTCATTCCAAGGCCTGGATTGTGGGGGTTTTGTTTGGGGACCCTTATGTCGGTGTTTATAACTCAGAGAAAACATCCACACTGACCCTGTAAATGCTAGTTCACAGAAAGACCATTTTTAATAAGAAAAGAGAAAAACAATTTGAAGGCCCCACAATTTGTTGTCTAACAACATAATTTCAAGTAAAATGAATGTGATTAAAACATCGTGATTTCACAAAGCCATTCAAAGGAGGCTTCGAGAAAAGCAAAGGGACCCAAACCCTGGAGTGTCACATCCCGGCTGCTACAAACCTCAGTGGGGTGGCCCCGCTCCTGTGGCTGCGACAGCGCAGTGGCAGCAGGGGTCGCAGGGGACCCGCAGATCCGCGCGCCCCTCCCTATCCCCACAGCGCGTCTGCACGGTGACTCTGAGGGAATTGTAGCTGGAGGGCGGGCCGGACTCCGTGGCTGTGCTCAGGCATTGGGGTTTGTCCTCATGAGCTCCACGTCGGCGTGCACCATCTCCCTCACCAGTTCCTGCGACACAGAGGTGGGCGTGAGGGAGGAGCTTCTGCCACACTCTCCTAGTGACACCTCACCCCGGGTGTCGGCCCCAGAAAGGCCTCGGAGTCCCTCATTCCCGCACCCCTCCCTTCTCCCGCACCCCGCCCTCCGGGCCTTGGGCGCCTCAGGCGCCTTGCTCTGAGAGCTGCTGCCCTGCAGCCTAGGCCCCGCAGTGGGGTGGGCGTGCGCCCTGAGAGATACTCACATCGAAAGCGACCCGGGGCTTCCAGTTCAGCTTCTGTTTCGCTTTGGTGCAATCGCCCTGCAGAAAGTCCTGGGGAAAAAGAGGGGAAGACGAAGCAGGCGTGGGTCAGGGGCAGCAGGTCCGGAGCCCCGGGGACCCCACCTTTCCGTTCCCTCTGGACGCGCAAGGCTCCAGGTTTCCCTGCTTTCCGGTCCTTGCTGCGCGCCTTCAGTTGCAGCTCTCCGCGCCGTAAATCACGAGGTCGCGGTTAAGAATGCGCTGTGCGGCCGTGAGGACCGTGACCGCGATGCGTCCCCAGCTCGCCCCAGCCACCTCCACTCGTCCACCCCCCTTCTCCCTGACGCGTCCCTTGGACTCTTAATGACTTTTTTTTTTTTTTTTTTACATTAAGTTGTCAGGGACGCTACTGTGAGAACTGTTTCAAATTACTGCACTTCTCCGGCTAGGAGGGAAGAGAGTAAATCACCAGGCGCCCCTCCCAGCTGCCTGTGCCCCCGCGCCGCTCCGCTCCCGCCGCAGGGCTGGCCGCCCCAAACGCCCATTCTGCCCAAAGCCACCAGCCCTGTTGGGAAGGGACTCGGGGTGTGGGGTGCAAGGTCCTAGGACTCGGGGAACCAGCTGTCGCGGCGGGAGCGTGCGCCCCTCTTTCTAATGCGGCCGTGGGTGTTCCTTCCCGGCCCGCAGCCGGGCGCGGTTCCTCCTGCGAGGTGCTTTGAGCTTTTCGGACCCATAGTAAAGTCAGTTCACGTGGCCTCCCGCACATACGCACGTTCATAAAACGAAACTGGAGTTTCACGAAGCAATACTTAGCCTTAGCGTCCAGAGACTCTATACACGGTCTATTCTATTCTACCCCGTTCGATTCTGTTCCTAAGAAAATGCAGATCTCGACCCACTCGTCCTTCCACGACCCAGCACGGAGCTGCAGCCAGCACTCGGAGGACCCCGCTCTGCCCGCCACTGGCCCCTCTGGGAGTGCCTTCCTCCTCCCGCTTTCCCTAACTGCTTCACTCAACGAGGAAACAAGGGCATTTCATTTCCATCCACTTAAAAGGCTTCCTTGGAAGGAAGGCTGGCTAAAAGAAAACCGGTGAAGAAATTAATCCTGCTCTCAGCCCCTACTCACCAACGTCTTTGTTACAGCTCTGTGAAAACTGATTTAGACGAAGATTGAGATGAGAATTTCAAGATGACTTACAAAATAGGAAAGAAGGAAGAAAGGAAAGGAGGAAAGGAGGGAAGAAAGAAAAAGACTTTGAGATACATCATTTTTAGAAGTGAGATAATCATTTAGCTTTTCCATACACAAATGTACTCATCAAATAGCACATAAGATGTGCTTCCTTGAAATAAACAGAATGGCAGTATGAAAACAGCCGATCTTTAACGGTGAGAAATACTCGATTATTCTATTTCAGCTACATACAAATTAAAGAATAGCTTAAAAGGAGTTTCACCATGTGAAATTAACAGACAGTCAAACTGCCACTGAAAGCCTTTCCCACTTATTTTCTTCATACTCCTCTGAAACTTGGCAGGCGGGGAATTTGTTCTAGATTCATGATGGGAAGGGTCAGGAGGGCAGGGGCGGGACCTGCGTTGCCCTGCGTTTGGGCTCACCTTCTCTGCTAAGCCTTCTAGAGTGAAGGCTGTCTAGATCTACTGAACGTCTGCACTGCCGGCTTGAAATGGGGTTCCAGCAGAGTACACACAGCGACTCTCGCTCTCGTTCTCATCATCCATCATTACTTTTTCAAACGCTTTGCATTTCACAATACACTAAAGTACCAATTTCCTCCCCAGAGTGTTAATAATACTAAAATAAGTTATTTCTCCTGGCCCTAAAAGTCCATATACAGATTCTTCGGGAAAAGTAGAACACAAAAATTAGTAATTAGCAATTTAACATAGCACTACAAGGAAATAGCAATATAAGCAGAAAAACAAAGTAATTTATTTTTCTTTCCCCTCCCTAAATAAGCTTGTATATATTTCTACAAGGCTTCTATTTTGCTATAAGCGTCACACAAAGATATTCATTCTTTTTCCCAGAGGAAGCTGTGCGATGTGGAGTCCTGCAGCCAGCCCATCCCTCCCCTCCCTCGATCCTATAGCAGCTCTATGACGGTGTGGAGAAACGTTATTGTTTAATCACATCACACTGGCTGTAAATCAACCAGCACCACATACAATGCAATTCAGGGCTGTGAACTTATAGTTAGCAAAACCCTAAAACCCAGTTTGGCTTCAAATGATCTTGGTAGGCTTGGGAAATGGAGCTTTGTATTGTAATTACGTTTCCTGTAGTTTTCTACAAGTAGCTCATAATATAAAAACAACCAGGGAACTGCAATTAAGGAAAAAGAAAAATGGTTTTCAAAGGCTTAGAAACAGACATTGCTACCATGCACTATAAAAGTATTTCATTGAAACCAGAGACGCATCCAGTTAAACTTCTCAATTTAGTTTTGAGCCTAGCTCCAACACTGCAGTCTGGCTGCTTCCTTTAACCTTCTGCCAAGGCTCTGTCTCCCTTAAATTTAATTAGACCAAGAGACCTTGGGAAGAAAAAGGATGAGGTCCCCTCAGAACAAAACATCAGCTCTCTTTGCCAGCTGCTCCTAGGCTGACATCTGGACTAGGCGGTAAGCTTATGTTCCAATCAACTTTTAAGGAAAGATTATGAGCATCCCAGCTTATTTTACACTTAACTGTTCCTGAAGGAATTTCTTACTTCTTCCCATTGTGTCATTTATAAAAATATATATAGTCAGTGGTTCATTCTGCAAGGTTCTAGGCACGGGACATACTTAAGGGGTGGCGTGGGGAGGGCCTGGTGGGAGAGTGCACACACCTCCAGAAGGAGAGCAGGATGTGGATTCCCTTTAAATGAGGCTTCCTCCAGCCTGAGAAGAAATCAGGCGGTGGAAACTGTGCTCATACAAGAGAGTCCAAACTGCTGTGCTCACATTCAGAACTGCCTGGGGCATTGAGGACCGAGATGGGAGTGTGGGCCACGATACACATTCCTTTTATCTTTATTTCCTTCTTAAAGATATTTGAACTTCCACAAATCCCCTCCACTAAGGTATCAGCTTAGGATCAGCTCCTAAGGACTAGAGAGAAGAATGAGCTTATCTACTGCGCTCTTTTCTGCTTTTTCGAAAGTTCAGTTTCTTCATTACGCATATGCTTACAGCCTTAATATGACAACGGGGGTGAAAGCCGAATTAAAGTGATGATTTGATGTACAGTTTCCAAAAAGGACTTCGTGCACTGGGTGGTCTGGAGCTTTTTTTGAAAAAAGAGAAAATAAAGCTTTGAGAAAAATTTAAAGTATTTCTATGTGAATATGACATTTCCGGAACTCTGGCTTCTGGTGTCTTCACTGTTTTCATTGCTATTCCTTAGGTGAACTATATGGTTTCAATATGTAATTTATAATTGTCAAATTCAATTAGGTTTCACCGAGCATTTTACAGCAGCAAAACAGCAGGAGGGAAGGGAGAAAATGTCTCTGTCTCCACGGTGCTTCATAGCTCTGACTCACGGACTGCAGTGGATTCATTTAACCTTCAGGAGCTGTCCTCTCACTGTATCATCTAGGCATGCATTTACAGAGTTGCAAAGAGCAGCATGGAGGAGGGCATGTTTGGCTGCAGCCATTTTTCAGGCTTTCCTGGCTTATGTTCTTGTTACAGTGAACTGATAAAGAGCCAGACCAAATCCTGGAAAAGTCATTAAGCCAGTTTCCAAGCCCACAGTAGTTAACGCAAACTCCAGAAAAGGAGAGCCCATACTGTGCCATTATCATCTACCCTAACTAAAGGTCCCTTTCCTCAGATCTCTTCCATCTAGATAACAACACATCCTGAAAATCACACTGGTTAGTTTTCGTTCCTTTTATTTTGATCATTCTTCAACACATTCATCCCCTTAGACACTCCCACCTCCATACCACTTTCTCTACCACCATTGTGGGGAATGTTATTAAGTAGATTATATCGCAGAGGATGATTTTTTGAAGTTCACAGTCTCATTTCATTTTCTCCCCTTTCCACTGAGGTTGCTTTGGGAAAACTTTAATATTTAGTTCAAACTATGTGTTGGATGCTACATTTCTTCAACAGGTCTGCTTATAAGGTTTGCAAAGAACATCTGTTTAGGTGGAGAAATATTTTAAGAGTATGAGATCTTTTGGCAGAATATCATTAAATTTCTAATGTACATCTTGGAAGAAACTGACTCTTGAGTGCTATAAATAGGAGAAGATGTATAGACAGGGATGTTAATAAGGAAGGCTGAGACTGATGAATGCCTTGGCGAAATATCTTCAGGAATGTAAGATACAGAGCTGTGAGTGGCACTTAGTATTCTTTTTTTTCCCCTTCTACTTTTCTTAGAAAAGCAAAATTGAGGAATAGCTCAGGTTACGAGGGAATAAAAGAATGCCAATGAATCTGATTCTTGATCCAACTTTCTGCTAGTGTAGAGTGAATAGGAAAGCTTGACTCGGGGTAATGTTTCTTTTTCAGAAAGACAGAGCTGCTAAATAACAACAAAAAGCCTCAGGAAAAAGCTCTAAAGTCGCACAGAGCATCCTAGTCAAGATTCCAGAGAGTTGAGAGTAAGACTGGGAAATAACAAAAAATGAATTCTGAAAGCTCCCCTAGAAAATCTGTAATATGCGATCTCTCTTATTGGGTGTAGCTTGAAGCCTTAGATGCTCACAAATTTATCCTTTGGTTTAATCCTTCCCAAAGAGGGAGTGACTGTCCACGTAGTGAGACATGCTGTGGTGTTCACAGCGGTAATGAACATTTCCCCTCTCTGTTCCCCTTGCTGCTGTATATCCACACAAACCGAAGTGCAAGCCAGGCCTCTCCTTTAATGACAAGGGGCGATAAGAGAGGAGAAGAAAACAGCAGGCGGTCCTGTCTGCTCAGGAAGCAGGACTCAGTGGGACTGTCCGTCAACAGAAGCTGACAGAATGCCAGCAGAGCTCAAACAATGCTCAGGCAACCCGGGGAAATGGAGTCAGTCAGCACTGGCCCAAGGAGGGTGCAGGCAGTGGAGAGGAAGTGGCAGAGGGAGCAGGACAGCACGAGCAGACCCTGCACCATGGCCTCGTCCGTGGCCACCCTTATGGAGGCTGCTGTGTGGCAATCAGCAATGGTGTAGACTTGGAAAAAAACCACCACTGGGCACTCCCACTGTCACCACTGTCCCCTCTGCTGGGAGCCTCCTTGGATGACTCAGGATGTGGGGCCCAGTCCACCTGGATGCTGCCTAATGGCAGCATCTTGAAGTAACTTGAAGATCCTCTGACCACCCCTCTCGCTGATCCCGCGTTTCTGATGGGATCGCGGTTGGTAGAATTTGTCATTTGGGATCAGCAGCTGTTAGGTGCTGCTGAACAAATGGAAAGAAACGCATCCATCCACATGCATGCCCCAGATACCAGCGACAAAGTCCGGCTAGTACAAGAGAGCTTTCCTGGAAAGTAAATGAGAACACGGTCTTCATTATGTGCCTACTTGTCAATAAAGCATAGGGTGGTAAAAAAATCACAGGCATTCACTCCCTGAAAGGAGAACTGTATAGTGCAACTTATACATAGGTAGGTCTTTTTTTTCATTTATATTTAAATATATGGTGGACATAGTTGACATAAAACAAGAATTGCAGTTAGGCAAAAAAGGGCTCCGTAAGCTACACAGACAACATAATTATTTAGGAGAAATACCGGATTTAAGCAAGTTAGCTTCTTTTAAACAAAGTTTTTGGGAATATTCTGGAGAAAGCCCTTTCTAGCAGACATGCTTGAGATGTGTGGAGGTGCAGCGGTCCGCTTTCCTCTATGGGGTGAACCGCATGTACTCCGTGCAGTCTGTGCCACCCTGAAGCTCGTTCCTTTCCCTAGACAGCAGCCCAGGGGTTGTCCACTGGCTGCCTGGCCTTTGACTGGGACAGAGGAGCGCGCCCCCCACCTCCCGAGTGGGGCCCAGCCCAGGAACATGCCCACTCTCTGCCCGGTACAGCCCTGTGCAACTTTGAGGACTTCCTTGTTCAATCAGGCAGCAGTCTGAGCTGGCGGAGCGGAGGAAAGCACCTCTCAGAAGCTGCACTGGGAAGCTTCCGGGGAGCCACCTACTCACAGGTAAGTGTCTAATAGGTTGCTTTAAATGCAACAAGCTTATAAGACTTTGGGGATGTCATCTTGCATCTTACTTATTTACAAGGTGCTGTGTCTGTCCCTACCTGTTCTACATCTATAATTGCAATCGTAGAATGAATATTTTGTTAGCTTTATTTCTTGATCCCTGGTGCTTACAGCAGCATCAGCCCGGGGAAAGCTAGATTAATTACTGTAACTAGACCCCTCTTGGTTCCGGTTACTTCACTGATCTCCTCTCTGACTAGCTGATATGGGGTAGGGTGTGGCTGACTCATAGGTATAATGCAGGGGCCATTTAATGAAAAGGAGATAAGATTGTTAGTGACCTCAGCATTCCAGGCTTCAAAGCCAGCACCATCTGGGTTGGAAATTACTGGTTACTGTTAATGATTGGATCTAGGGTGTAAAGATTCACCCATGCTGGAAAGAGGTGGCAAAACCCTGAGGACGGGAGATAAAGCGCCTTTGAGTGGACCGATTAGGGACTCTTGTGACATCGCTGGCAAGTGGCACCTTGGAGACAACAGGCAGGCTGCTGTGCTCTTGCCACTTAGGACTTTCTACCCTCAAAGCGTTTTAGACATCAGCTAATTAAACCGCAAGACAATCACATCCAAGATGCAACTTAAGAGATTGTGTATCTGTGGCAGGTGGCCTCTTTCCTAGAGATGAAAGTTCTGTGCAAAGTGTCTCGGAGGTAAAAGCTAAAGCCCCTGTCATCTGGCTTATCTTTACCCTGCACCTTCTCATCCAGGAATGCCTACCTAGGCCACAGGGGATCCTGAATTGCACAAGAGGAAGGTCATTTTCCTTAAGCTTTTTTCCTTCTAGTTTGTTAGGAAATTTACCCACCTCTTAGAAATGCCCCGCTCCCCCACCGCTTTGAACTTTAGTACTACACAGTACAATATAGATAGGATTTTTTCCTTTGTGGTTTTTGTCAATGTATACAGTATATTAAGTCCTCCAATTCTACACACCTCACTTCACTCATCCATCCGTCCATCCGTCCATCCGTCCATCCATCCATCCATCCTCCCTCTCCCCAGTCCAAATATAAATAACGTAACAGGGTCGTTCAAACATATACCCGCAGGTTCCTCCAAATATTAATTCCCTCAGCCATTTCTTAAGAAACTCAAGGCCAAGACAAACATCTGACCACATCTGGATTCTTAGTTTTTGGCCATTTCTCTGGGGACTTTTATATTGGAGAAAAGATTAAGACAATCACTATGATATTTGTTAGCGAGTTTTTTCGGAGAGGTGTGGAGAACAGATGAGCATGATGATGACGCTTTCGGTTTACTGTAATTCTGTCACCACCCATTTGGCCACCCATCATCACAGGAAGGCTAACACGGTTTTGTCAGGTGTCTATACTACATGGTCACCGGGTACTCCTTTGTATCTTCATGAGAGTAACGAAGTCTATACTGAAATGCATCTGCAGAGGTATTTCAGCCAAGTACTTGGGAATGTCACAAAGTCACCTTGTAGTCAGGTTCTGGACTAGAAGCCAGCATTTCCGATTCCTAGTCCAGCAGTCACAACACTCAATAGTACAGAACCCTTTATAGAATGTGTTGTAAAGCAATACACTTGACACACATTAATTTGAGTGGCAAAGAGGACTCTTAGTAATAGATGGTATCGACATACAGTAATACCAACTTAATGCTGGATGGAAAACAACACAGAAGAGTCCACATTGTATGATCTGATGTATGTGAGGTCCTAAAACAGGCATCCATGGTGTTAGAAGCAAGATTGGAGGACAGCGGAGGAGTACTGACTGGGAAGGTGCGCCAAGAAACTTTCTGGAGTGATGCAGTATTCCTTATATGAATGGGAGTGTTGGTTACATTTGTCAGAACTGATCAAACTTCAATTCAACATTTGTACATTTCACAGTATATAGATGATATCTCAATATTAAAATTTGGCCAGGTGTGGTAGCTCCTGTCTATAATCCCAGTGCTTTGAGAGGCCAAGGCAGGAGGATTGCTTGAGGCCAGAAGTTTGAGAACAGCCTGGGAAACACGGCAGGACCCTGTCTCTACAAAAAAAAATTTTTTTTAATTAGCTGGGTGTGATGGCACTTGCTTGTGGTCCCAGCTACTTGGAAGGCTGAGGTGCGAGGATTGCTTGAGCCCAGGAGTCTGAGGCTGCAGTGAGCTGTGATCACACCACTGTACTCTAGCCTGGGCAACAGAGTGAGATCTTGTCTCTAAAAGAAAAAATTCTTAGACACAACCAACATGGAGACATTGCTGGAGAGACTGGGAATCATAATGTGGCTCAACCACTTAGCTCTTTCTTAATACCTCTGAGATTCAGGTTTACATCTGTAAAATGGGGAAAGCAATGTTTGCAAAGTTGTGTGAGAATTCAAAATTGCACAGGAAAACCAGCTAGAACCATTTCTAATTCATCTTACACAGGTTTTCCATTAAGCCTATTATTTATCCCTAACATGTAGGAAAAATAATTCTTTTAATTTTTTATAGTAACAAAAAATTAAATGGATGAAGATACAATATTTTTAAGTGGGCTGTTAGAGAAGGCCATGCTGTCATGAAGCCCATGTTCTAGGGCTGACAGCACAAGAGTACCTGGAGACATGAGTTTCGGCTGATGGGAGCTCGAGGGGGCAACTGCAGAGGAGGCTGGCTTGTTGGAGGGCGGGAGAGCACTCTGCCCTGGCTGGGTGCGGAAGGTCTTCCACAGAGGTGACTGGATCAGAGATCTATACAATGTGCAGGGGCCGGTCACAGAAAGATCTGGGGTGTAAGGGTCTCTTGGGAACACTGGAGGTAAAGGGCCTTAAGGGAACCCTGGAGAGAAGGCTGCTGTGACGGCATGGGGAGCGAAGGGGAGAGGAGCCCATGGCCACGAGGCTGGGAGGGATATGGAGGCAGGCACTGTTGGCCTCCCTGGTGGTCTCTGCCACGAAGCCCAGGCCTTTCCCAGCAAAGCCACATGGTCCTGAGGCCCTGCTGTCCAGTCACAGTGACTGTGCCTTGGAGCACCTACAGCCTGCGGGCTATGGCTGGAGGTTGGAAAGCTGGCTACCTCAACTTGATGGAGTTTACAAGTCTGATTTTCTGGTGCCAATTTTTGAAAGTATGGAATTGATTATAAACTGACACTTAGCTATATGCTGTTTTAAAAAGGTGGATGAGGCCAGGTGCAGTGGCTCATGCCTGTAATCCCAGTACTTTGGGAGGCCGAGGCAGGCGAATCAGGAGGTCAGGAGATCGAGACAATCCTGGCTAACATGGTGAAACCCCGTCTCTACTAAAAACACGAAAAATTAGCTGGGCGTGATGGCTACTCGGTAGGCTGAGGCAGGAGAATCACCTGAACCTGGGAGGCAGAGGTTACAGTGAGCAGAGATCGTGCCACTGTACTCCAGCCTGGGCGACAGAGTGACACTCTGTCTCAAAAAAAAAAAAGGTGGACGAGTTGTTCTTGCCCTACATGCCTCAACTCTAATACATAATCCCTCTTCCCCTGGAAAATCTGCCACTCTCTGATGTGCTTGGGCCACCTAACCTAAAAGTACCTGGCAACTGAGGTGTGAGCCACTGTAGTGGAGAGTCAGGACTGCACCCAGCTGGCCCTGAGAGACCCAGAGACAAGGGATCACCAGAGGCCAGAGGCAGTAACCTGGCCATGCTACTCCAGCACCTGCTAGGGTGTGCTGTGAAAGGGCTGTCCCTCTTCTGGCCAAAGAAAGACATGCTCAGCCTCTGAGGGCCCCTGAGATGCCACTCCACCCTTCATTTCCTCCTGCCTGCAGTGACGCGGTGACCCTGAGCTTCCCTCGCTGGCTAAGGGCCTTCTCCTTCCCCAGTAGCTCTCAAGAGGATGAGGCACAACACTGAAACCTGCCTGAGTTTTGAGAACATTTTTACCATATTCTTGTGTGTATGTGTCTGTGTCTCCCTGTCTGTCTCTCTCTGGGTGTGTGTGTCTCTCTGTCTGTGTCTGTGTGCACCGTGTAAAAGCCCACAACTCATCGACAGTAAGAACCCACTCTACTTTGAATTCCATCCTTTGCTGGCCCAGCACATCCAGTATGGAGTTTGGGCTTTGCTCAGAGCCACAGGGGGGTTTAAGTGCTGGGGGCATATGCTGCAATGGATGAGTCCAAAGATGCCTGCAGATGCTGCCGTGGGTTAGAAAGAGGGGCAAGAACAGGGGGAGAGACCAGCTAAGAGACTTGAGCCACAGATGTGGTGAGAAACGATGGCGGCCTGGACGCGAGGCGTTGGGTGGAGATATAGTGATGGAAAGGCAAGGGTGAGCTTGGGATGATCTTGGAGAAAGAGCAGAAAAGGCCTCCCTGGGGTTGGAGGTGGGGGTGAGGGAAGAGGTCAAAGAACTTCTACGATTTTGGTCTGAATGAGAACCTTTTTATTGCTTTCAAAGACATTCTATGAAAATCAACAATGCCAGGAGCAAAATTCTCCTGGAAGTCTGTGTGTCCCTCCCACCACAGCCCTGCCAGCATTACATATCATCTTGTTCAGGAAACCTCTCATTTCATGATCAGAGAACAGGGACTCTTCCAAAAGATTACTTCTGTAGAATCACCTGCGATCTCTTCCATCATTCCATGGAGCACGGCTTCTTGTTTTGATCCTGATCTGACACCAAAGACTCTCTGCTGAGTCTGCTTAGCTCTGAGAAAGGAGCTCTGCTTCACACGTCCTGGCTATGCTCCTGTGAAAGGGAGGCTGAGGGTAACCAGTTTGTTTTCTTCCGAGACTCTGGCCCACGGGACAGGCGAGGAAAGGGTTAAGGCAAGCTGTGTCCACTGCGCAACCAACATGGCCCACTTTCATCCTCCGGCTGCAGCAGGAGGAAGTCCGAGAGGGGCCTTTCACATGACATCATAAAAGCCTGATTTATCGCCAGCCACCAAACATCTAGAAAATCATAACATCCTTTCAGGAAAATGCAGGGGAAAATAATCAGGCTGACTTTGATGGGAGCTTTGGTGGGGACTCCGAGTGCGACACTGCGCGGTGACCCTTGGCAGGTGCTTTATTTGGCCTCAGGACCGGCCTCATTGACAAGACCGAGGGTCTGTGCTATGTAAAGCCCACGGGGGACTGTGGCCCTCCATGCAGACGAGTTTACTTCACATTCTGCCAAGTTGCCTAAAATGACGCTTTGGTGGATGTGAGAACGCTTTGGAAAAGAGCTGTATCCGAACGTGAGAAATTACCAATACAGGAATAAAACTCATGCCTTGTACATGACCCACAGCCCCTCCAGGGCAGGTGGGCGGAGCCTCGGCACCTCCAACGCTGCCTCTGCGGCTTGCCGTTGTCTGCTCTCAGCTGGGACTATCTTTACGACGTTACCGTTTGGTGAGAGCCCTTCCCTCACAAGGCACTTTTCCTACGTTGCATTTCCAGGGTAATGTGCCACCGCGGCAGCCTCCTCATCACAAAGAGGGTTAGGAGATGACAGAAAAGAGATACCCCAAAATGTCATCAGACATAGAAATAAAGGGATGAGTTCCGCGCACCATGACAAATCTGTTCCAGGAATGTCTGCATCTCTTTGGTGCTTCTTTTGCTCAGTAATTTGATAAAACCACCAGCAGGAACCTCTTCTTTGATGTGTACAACATGCTCTCCAAATAAACACAGGAAAAAGGGACAAGGGCGGCCTAGAGTGTGGGATAGTTCTGGAATTCTGGCCACATCAATTCTAAAAAAACCTGTTGGCGTAGAAAGTAGAACTATCTGGGCATGGTGGCTCATGCTTGTAATCCCCACACTTTGGGAGGCTAAGGTGGGCAGATCATTTGAGGTCAGGAGTTTGAGACCAGCCCGACCAACATGGTGAAACCCTGTCTTCTAAAAATAGAAAAAATTAGCCTGGTGTGGTGGCGCACGCCTGTAATCCCAGCTACTTAAGAGGCTGAGGCAGGAGAGCCGACTGAACCCGGAAGGCAGAGGTTGCAGTGAGCCGATATCGCACCACTGCACTCCAGCCTGGGTGACAGAGCGAGACTTCATCTCAAAAAAAAAAAAAAAAGAGAAGAATCCCTACTCTGAAGGTCTTGGGATTCCTGAGCTTTGAGGGAGATAGATGTTATAGAGATTGAGGCAGGGCTGATAAAGGGCTAGCCTGAGGTTGAAGGTTGGCAAAAATCAACACTTGGACTCAATTCAAAGTTACTTTCACTTCATTTAACTGTTAAACCAGCAAGTGTGCAGTGTGATTACTCATAAGATGATCAAAGACTCATGTGAGAACACAGCCACCAACACCTCTCTGGCCGTCATGAAGGTGCCTGGAAGGTTGCTGTTGATGCGGTCCCCATGGAGGAACAGGCCCTCCAGGAGGGATGAGTCCCCAGGCTGGAGAGCTCAGAGCTTGGCCTGACACCATGAGCCTAGGATTGGGGGAACTGGTGGCCACACAGGCAGCCCTTGCCACGCCACGGCAATGTCCTTGCAAGTTTGATTCTTACCCGCACCAGTGGGCCCTGGAAGGTCTGCCCATGCCTGACCTGCCCAAGGTTGTGCAGGAATGGGAATGGCATGGAAGGCAGCAGGGAGGAGAGGTGAGGCCTGGGCCTGGCCTGCCGCACAAGCTCTGAACCTGGGCTTGCCTCACCTGCACACGGGAGAACAATGGGGCTGGAAGAACTCTAAAGGCCCCTCTCCAAGCTCCTGCTTGCCATTCTGCCAGGCCTGCTGGTGCTCGAGCGCATTGCACCTTGAGACTGCTTCTGTGCCTTGGGGACCCCACACTATGCCTCCTAGCCTAGCGCCAGGCATGGCTCCCTGGCAGCTCTGGCTGCCGAGCGGTAGGACTGCAGTCGTCCCCGCTGGGCTCCATGTGGCTCATTGTCTGCACTGAGCCTGAGTCAAGCCAGGTGGCCGGGGCAGCCAGGTGACTCAGCACATTGCCAGGTGGCAAAGGGTGGTGGAGAGGTCTCCCCTGGCCCTGGTGTCCCTGCACCTCTGCCCAGTAGGGCCTTTCCAGGCATCTTTCCAGGCCCAGGAGCCCCACAGCTGAGAATGTGCTTCCTGGCCGGCCCTGCAGACAGCAGTTGTGAGGAGGCAGGTGGCCTGCAGGGTGGAGGTCTGACTTGGTGCTGGTGTGCTGAATAGGCCCCAAGGGAACCCCTGCTTCAAACTCTCCCCTGGACTTTAGGGGAGCTGTCACCTATGGCAAGTCAGGCTCTCTGGGTGCTTATGCTATCTCGTGGCTATCAAGTGGACACTTGTGGCACCTTATTGCCCTGGGTGGAGCATGCCATTGAAACACTGGCATACATCATGGCATAAGTGGGAAGCAAGTTCCCCAGTAACACAAATCAAAATCCAGTGGCCTGACCTCCTGTAGACTGTTGTGGGGACAGAGGCCTCTATGCAGAAGACTCACACCTGGCTGTTCAGGATTTTTTTTTTTTTTTAACTAGTTTAGGCAAGGGTTCCCTGAGGATGCTTAGACCAGCAGCAACATGGCCCCTGTCCTTTCTTTATCCTCTAAAAGTCCTACAAGGTAGGTGAGGAAATGATGGGTAACTTGCCCTGTGTCACTTGCAGTGGAGCCTGGATTAAAACCCAGGCTTATCTGACTCTAAAGACTAGGTCACCAGCCCATTAACCTAGACCACATCCCTGGGGGTCTTCTCTCTTTAGTTATGTGTGCTGACAGTTGATAACAACAGACGCAAAGCCATGCATTCACAGGTAGAAGCTGAGGTTTGTAAAGAAAGAACTTGCCTGCGACACGGACAGAGAAAGAGAATATGCTTCCGTGCTACAGAGGTCCAGATTAAATTAGAGCAGAGACAGGAATGGAACCTAAGAGCCAGAAACAAAGGTGGGGGGCGTGAGAGACACCAGGCTGAAATCAGCACGGGCTTCTTCATGTCAAAGCCTGATGCAGCCTTGGGTTTAGAGCAAATCAAAAATTCCATTGTTTTTCTCCAGCTGGAGATCAGAGGGAACGCTGGCTGAAGAAAAAGCATCTTTGATTTGGTTAATTAATGTAGCTTTGTCAAAAACACTGATGGACTCCTCAAGTGCCATCAGGAATGGTCATGATCCTGAACTTTATGAGTAGTTTGAACCCAGGTCAGTGGCTGTGTGCCCACGGATAGATTCTGTGCCCCCGCCCCCAACCAAGCCCCGATGCTATGAGGCCGTGAGACTCCCAGGGGACTTCCTCAGGCAGGATTGGGCTTTGGGGTGCATTATTCAAGGAAGTACTGCTTTTGAGGATGGCAAGGAACCTCAGAGCCACTTGACATGGGAATTCTAGATTTGGGATACTTCCGAGGGACCTTTGCTTGGTATCTGTCCCCTTTAGAGCACTCTTTTTTAATGAAAGGAACCCAACTCACAGATTTAGAAAGAACTCTCTGGGTCTTATTAATGCCACCACCATGACTACTAACAGAAACACAAATACTCCTTAGGGTGTGGGTCATGCCAGTTCTCAGGGTGTGGAGGGTGAGAGACCACGTTTTCACGGTTAATGGGACCTGTATGAGTAGAATGAGTCTGGAGATACATAAAGACTTTATCTACAACTACTTAGCTCATGGGTTTGGATAGTGAAAGTTCAGAAAGAAAGAGGTATGTTGAAATCTTCTTATTTCATCATGGCCAACATTCATTCATTCATGCAGTCAACCCAGAAGCTCAAGGTCAGTGGTGGAGACTGAATTGAGGGCCATCTCCGAGAGGTACCCTGTGCCTGGGGTAGGCAACAGAGGCAGGCCAGCAGAAGAGGAGGTGGTACCTGTGCATATGGGGAGAGGGCCCAGACTTGAAGAGGAGCATGAGCAGAGGAGAGAGGACTTTATGGTATCCTCGACAATGCACCATGTTTTAAGCATGCCACTGAGGCGCTGGCAGAAACAGATATGGGTGACATGCCTAGCATTTTCCCACTGGGAGAAGTGCTAGGACTAAGCTACCTTCACAGGGGAAAACAGGAGGAGCTCACAGTCCAGCGAAGTGAGGGCTCTTAGGAAATACTTCCCAGAGAAGATTTTCCCTGAGCTGGGTTGTGAGGAATGAGCAGAAGGTAGGAAGGTGAAGTGCAAGGCTAACAGTCCAGATGCAGACAGCTGTTCAAGGACACAGTGGTGTTAGAGAACTTCCCAGGAACTGCCGTGTTTGGTACAGCAGGGGGCCCGAGTGGAACTCTCCCGTTCGCTGAATGTGGACCCCCAGGTGCGCAGCAGTCATCGCCAGCTGAGCATGAGCTTTGGAGTCAGATCCAAGCTGAGGCCGGGCACAGTAGCTCACGCCTGTAATCCTAGCACTTGGGAGGCCAAGGTGGGTGGATCGCTTGAGCTCACAAGTTCGAGATTAGCCTGAGCAACATGGCGAAACCCCATCTCTACAAAAACTAGCTGGGTGTGGTGGGGAATGCCTGTAGTCTCAGCTACTTGGGAAGCTGAGGTAGGAGGATGGCTTGAGCCCAGGAGGTAGAGGTTGCAGTGAGCCAAGATCATGCCACTGCACTCCAGCCTGGGTGATAGAGCCAGACCTTGTCTCTAAACAAAATAGAACAAAACAAAAACACAGATCCGAGCTGAATTCCAGATCTGCCACTTACTTCCTGGATGCCCGGAACCTCACTCGGCCTAGGTTCCACTATATATAATACTGTTGAATTATATCTACCAATGCTAAAGATCAGAGATAAAATCAGTGCCTCCTGTTGGGTAAGTGCCCAATAGACAGCACCTCCTGCCAGTGCACAGTCAGTGACAGCTCTACTGGGGCCAGGGAATGCAGTTAGACCCTTGAAGGATGTGCTAGTCCACGGCGCCAGTTCTGCAGCACTGTTGCCCAAAGCTCCCCCACATCGCCCTTTGATTCTAGCAATCAGCAGCCCTCCTCATGCAGTTGGTTCCTGACAGCCTGGAATGTGCTTCTTCCTCAGCGTTTACTAAAACTGTGCCCATGGAGAAGCACATGGGATTTAGGGTCACAGGGACTTAGGTTGACACTAGATTTACCACTCTTGAGCTGGGTTGGTGTCTTCACGCATGCCACACCTGCAGGTGTGTTATGCACCTGTCATGGGGTAAGGCCTTCCGTGTATGCTCGCTTTCCTCCTGCCTTGGGCCCCTTTCTTCGAGCCCTGGCCACTCCCCAGCCTTAGGCCCTCCCTGATCTCCCTCTCTGCTGAGCGGCTCTCTGAGGCCATCCCATGCCCGTGGAACATGTCGAATGTGGCTGTGCCTTCTAGGTGCCCGTTTTGGAGAGAATACACTTCTAATAAACAGCAGGGCAAGCTGTCTCAGGTGTGGTCCCAGAGCACACGGAATGTGCCCTTGCGTCCCCACAGTGCAGGCCCAGGGCTGCCGACACAGCAGCCAACTAGACACATGTGGAGCTCACGTTCTACTGTGGGGCACGGACAGTAAACAGGCAAGCAAGTAAACAACCAGGTGGTTACAAGGCCCTGACAAAAATAAAATTGGGTAATGGGGGGTCACAAATGCAACAAGGTGCTGTTTCGGCAGTTATGATTGACAGTGGGGGCTGTCCCAGGTAAACCTCAAGGTGGAGGGAGCAGCCTGGGCTAGGACCCCGAGGGCCAGTTGGTCAAAAACCCTCAAGTCCAGAGTGACCCCATGAGGCTGGGGTCAGGGAAGCTGTTACAGGCGGTGGGGACTCCACAGCTACGATAATAATTTCTAGCTTCCTCCAGAAAGATCCCTGTGTATATTTCTTCCTATGGGTGCTCATCAGACCCTTTTCCTGCAGGTTGTCTTAGGAGATCCCTTGGGGAAACTGGTGGCCACCCAAATGCTGGCGATTGGATTGGACTCATTTTGGGACATCCTGGGACATGCTGTCTCTGTCATTCAGGGGCTTCTGGGGCTCACTGAGGTCCTCATCCATTCCTGTGCACCCTGGAGTTCCTGGAGGATGCAATTCAGGGGCTGATGTTATGTTCCTCAGGGACAACCTACGTCACTGTCCCCATATTAGTGAAGATAAATTGAGAGAAATATGCCCAGCCAGCTGGTGACACTCAGAAAGTGGCATGGAGCAGCACAGCCTGGGTCACAGAATGGACAGGAGAAAAGCTTTGTCTTCTTCCTGTCAAAGGAGGGAAGTACCTTGTGGAAGGTCAGGGTGCTGTGCGCCTGGCAAGTGCCTGCCTGACCCCAGCCTGTGGCAGAATCTGAAAGGCCACTGCAATCTTTATCAGGTGACCTAGTGCTTAGCAGTGGGGAAGGGTGGAGCATGGAGCAGGCGCAGAAGGTCCTGTGGAGAGGCCCTGAGCAGCCCAGGCAGGAGCACTCAGTTCTGCTGCTCAGGGCATCACCTCCAGCAGTCAAGCATGCACAGCTCATGTCTCTTGGGTGATTTCTCTCTCTCTCTCTTCTATCCCTCTTTTCTTTCCCTTTCCTTCTGCAGGATTTAGTTAATTGAAAGTCAGGTTTTTAAATATCAGTCAGCCTTCTGTTGGATATTTGGGGTCTACCCTGGGGCTCCCCTACGCGTCTCTCTGACTTACCTTCATGAAAGGTGAAATGGAAATACCCCAACAACTCGGCACACTTTTCTTTTTTCCCAAACAGTGGAAGCACACTAGGAAGTTCCTGAGAACCCCAAGAAGGCCCTCATTTCACCTGCTCCTCCAGGATGACCGTCCTTTCCTACTGGCCCTGGCTCAGAAAGTTCGCCCTTCTCAGCACACTCCTTTCATCCTGTCCTCGCTCGCTGGGAATCCTGCTCTTCAGAAACTGAGGGGACAGCAGCTAGCTTCAATTCCCTTGAAATCTGGGCAGTTTCAGTTATTTTTTGCTTCCGTTTTGTTTTGTTTTGTTTTGAGACGGATTCTCACTGTGTCGCCCAGGCTGGAGTGCAGTGGTGAGATCTCGGCTCACTGCAACCTCTGCCTCCTACGTTCAAATGATTCTCCTACCTCAGCCTTCCGAGCAGCTGGGACTACAGGCACATACCACCATGCCCAGCCAATTTTTTGTGTGTTTTTAGTAGAGATCGGGTTTTACCATGTTGGTCAGGCTGGTCTTGAATTCCTGACCTCAAATGATCTGCCCACCTCAGCCTCCCAAAGTGCTGGGATTACAGGCATGAGCCACCATGCCCAGCCAATTTCTATCTTTAAACTTTCCCCAAGGGCATCAGCTCTATAACTGTTGCTCAGATTTGTCTGAAAATTTTCGTTTCGTCAAGGAGAAAATAAATTTCTCCTTCAAAATCTCCACCTTCCCCCTAAGGTGAAGGTTAACCTGGTCTTTGTCCTCTAGGTTGGAGAACGGGGTTGCATGGTGACCACTGTCCTGAGTCCTTATGCATAACAGATGTGGGGTAATATTTCAACTTTATAAAGCCTGCCTTCATGACTGTTTCTTGTGTCTTTGTGAACAGCTCAGGTGGGCAGCTGTGCTGGTCCCATGTAGGAGGAGGCAGGCAAGCTGGGCCTGGATGGTCTGTCTTTCAAAGTCCAACAGGAAGGTCAGGATGGGCCTCGGGTCTCTGCTCCTAAAGCTGGGCCCCATGAAGTCCCTTACCTTTACTCCTCATGGAGTCTCCTTCCTCACTGAGTTTTTTTCCCCCTATTTTAAAATAGCCATTCACAGAGACTCTCTGGGGGCTTTAGAACAGCCCTGGCATTAGCAGAGTCACACAGCCACATCATGGGGCATGAGCTGATGAGGGGGGCATCCTGCAGAGCCGGTCCATACTTCCTTTTATTTTCTTATCCAGCTGCTTTTCTTCCCCTGAGTATCCCCAGAGAAACTGGTGATTCTCAACATATCTGTGGAGTTTGTGAAAAGTGGAGCTGGTAAGGTCCTCAGCCAGGTAAGATGCACCGGAATGTCTGAGGGCGCCCTCAGAGAAGGTATCTGAGGATTGCTTCCCCAAATCAGACAAGTGTGGAGGTCAGGGACAGCATCTCACTCAGCTTGGTGTCCCTGGGACGTAGTATACACAGGCATTGTAAGGAAACTGCATTTCCTTGGGCCTTCCTGAAAAGGAACCCTGACTGCCCCGGTGCAGTTCAGCCCTGAGGCTCTCCTGCTGCAACTGTGCTCTCTCTAGGTGGCTCTCAAGGTGCTCATCCTGCCCTTGGCTCCCAGAGCATCAATGAGGCAAGGAGTGCCTTCAAAGTCCTTTTAGCAGAGTAGGATGTGGTTACCAGAGCCGTGAATAGTTGTGGGCGTGATGGTCAAAGGATACACATACCTATAGCTAGGTGGGGGCAGCGGAGGTTGAGAATAGGCAGATGCATAGAGACAGAGGGTGGAGAGGTGACGTCTTGGGCCGGGGTGGGGGAAACACTGGGGACTGCTAATGGTTATGGAGTGTTTTCCTCCGGTGATCCAAATGCCGTAGAGTTGACTGTGGTGATGGCTGCACACTGAGTAGACTAAAACCCATGGATCACATACTTTCAGTGGGTTAACTGTATGATGTGTGAATTATATCTCAAAAAAGTTTGGTTTAAAAATTTAAAAAAAGTTGAAAGTCGGTTGGGCACTGTGGTTCACGCCTGTAATCACGGCACTTTGGGAGGTCGAGGCGGGCAGATCACGAGGTCAAGAGATCGAGACCATCCTGGCCAACATGGTGAAACCCCGTCTCTACTAAGAATACAAGAATTAGCTGGGTGTGGTGGCATGCGCCTGTAGTCCCAGCTACTCAGGAGGCCGAGGCAGGAGAATTGTTTGAACCTGGGAGGTGGAGGCTGCAGTGAGCCGAGATCTCGCCACTGTACTCCAGCCTGGCGCTCGGTGATGGAGTGAGACTCTGTCTAAAAAAAAAAAAAAACAAAAGAAGAAAAGGTGAAAGTTTCTTCCCAGCTCCCCTCCCCTCTAAAAAAGAGTCCTCTCTAGAAGCCAAGCCTGACCCCTCGGCTGACAAGGGTCCCAGGGGGGGCAGCCCTCACCCAGTCCCCGCTGTTCCAGACACCTCCCCTCTGAGCCCCAGGGCCCAGCCCTGTGACAGACATCATGCTGGGTCCTCAGCCTGCTCTTTTGGCAAGGAACAGAGCCTGCAGGTAGGTTGGCATAGCACCTCAACCTGCAGCCACCAGTATGAAAATCCCTCTTCCTTCAGGGACCCACCCCAGGAGGGCCCTCCCCTACCAGGGGAGACCCCTGATCCCACCTGAGGGAACATGTAATGATGGCAGATGGCACTGCAGCTGTGACTAGGGCCTGTCAGCTGGACTGCAGATTGCCACCTGGAAGCCCTCTGCTGGGCATCCAGTCCTGCCCTCATCACAGCCGGAGCCTGCCTGCCTTCCTGCCAGCTTCTCATCATCACCATAAACAGGCTGCGTACGAGCCGCTAGGCTATGCTTCCAATAAGCTCAAGTCTTTGCTGGCACCTGCACTATGCTCTGGCCTTTCTCACCACCTTGCACATTTTCCTCCCTTCCCAAGTTCCCCCGCTGAAATTCTCTCCAATTTAGAAGACGAAATTTGTGCTCAGAGTCAGCCAACATCTCTGAGCATCTCCTGTAGGGAGGAGCCAGGTACCCTCCGGCAGGGTACTGCTCTAATCCCTGCTGCCCCCAAGGAAGGCGATCCCAAGGTCCCTGATTTACAGGGAAGAGGAGGGACTGTGAGGTTTTCTGGTGACCACAAAGCCAGGGCCTAAACAAACCATGGTCAATTCACGGCCACTCCCACTGCCATTTCTTGCACCTGTACTGCGAGCCTTGCACCCACTGCATGCTCTGACTGCTTCAGCTGCCTCAGGGGCTGGCCAGCACCTGCACTCTGCAGATGACGGAGCTGAGGCTTAGGGCAGAGAATCTATGGTGCCCATTTTTGGTCACCTGTGCTGTGCCTTAGCACAGCTTCCTGCACCCAGCAGCATTAGAATCCCCCATGGATGCTGTCTTGATGACAGAAAGCACTTTTCAATCACTCTGCAAATGGTGCCTTCTACCCCCACACTGGCAAGTGTATGGCATGCCCGAGGGCCCGGGGCCTCCCACCCCAGGTCCGGAGCCCTGGCCTGCTGTTTCCCATGCTGTCCCTGCCCTGCCTCACTTGCTCTTCTCCTCCTCCCACTCCCCAGGTCTAAGGCTTTGCCCTTGGCTTTAGTGTCTCTGCTTTCTGCAGGCTCTCCAAGGGCGGGCCCCTTTCCGCAGACAACTTCAACTATGGCCTGTGTGTGAGGACATCACCATCTCCATCTTCAGCCTTCGCCTTTCTCCTGGATTCCAGGGCGACATTCTTCTTTCCAGCCTGACAGCTGCAGCCAGGGCCCTCGGCCACTGCAGCATCACCACGTCTACAACAAGCTTGCCCTGTGAGAAGTCTCCACATACAATTTTGCTTCTCTCTAGCACAGTATCCCCTTCATTTCTCTGAGCACTTCTTCACGATCTGTGGTTATTTTGTCAATCAACCCACTACCCTGTCATCTGCCTCCCTAGAACACTGGTGCTGAGTGCATTATGTGGACCTCTGTCTTCAGAACCTGGCACTGTGCCTGGCACGCAGAGGCACCTGATCGGTATTTGTGGAATGCATCAAGAGATGTTTAAAACTGAAGTCCATATATGCCCCCCCACTAAATGCACTCAATCTTTTCCTGTTGCACTGTTACCATTCCTCTCACCCGCCCCCGCACTTGAGGCTTAAAATCTTGGTCACCTTTAGCTCTTTTTTGTCTATTTTGCCCACTTCCAGTATCCTTTGCCGTCAGGCTTTCCTTGAGTCCCTTTCTGCACCGCCGCTGTGGCCCATGCCCTTAGTTCCCATGTCCTTGGACGATGACAGTGTCCTCCTCCTTCACAGACCAGCCCTCCCCTGCTCTGAGGTCCCTGCTCATTCTACCTAGTGCTTTTCTGTGACAATCCCCTAGTTAGGAAGTTAGGATCCTCCATTACTTGCCAAATAAAAGCCAAACTCTTACCCTGACTTCCAATATCGGACAATGTTTTTTTTTTTGAGACAGGGTCTGGCTGTCACTTAGGCTGGAGTGCAGTGGCATGATCACGGCTTGCTGTAGTCTCTGTCTTGCCTGCTCAATCAATCCTCCCAAGTAGCCAGGACCACAGCTGCATGCCACGGCACCTGGTGACTTTTTGGATTTTTTTGTAGCGACGAATTTTTGCCATGTTGCCCAGGCTCGTCTCAAACTCCTGAGCTCAAGCTATCCATCCACCTTGGCCTCCCAAAGTGGTGAAATTACAGTCAAGAGCTACTATGTCCAGCCCAGTATCTTTCAATATGACCCCAATTTCCTTCTCCAGATTTATTTCCCATTTCTTTCCAACTATATCCTGCTTTCAGGAAAGGTCAGATTAACCGGGAATCAGGCAGATGCTGAAGACTGCCTGCTTCTTCATATTGAGAAAACTCCCTGAAGAGGCATTCATTGAATGCCTACCACACTCCAGGCCCTGGGTGCCCCAGGTGGTGGGGGTGGGGTTGGGAGGTTAGTTCAAAAGCCAGGTCAAGGGGGGCCTATTGGGTTCACTCAGTCTCTTACAAAAGGACCACCTTGATGGCTCCTGTGGGCATGGGTCAGGCCTCCTGCCCCTTCCTTGCCCTGGCTAGGCAGGAGGGATGGTGGAAAGGGCTGGACTGCTTTGCATACAGGTGACAAGGGCTGGTCAGGGCAGCTAGGCAGGTGCAGAGGGAGAGGAACTCCATCCCTTCCCAGAGGAACCAGTGTTCTGCAAGAAACAATGACCGGGAACCTTTGAGAACAGGCCTGTTGACCACGTGGCTTTACAGTGGTTTATTAACCAAGACATAACCCCTCTATTGAACACTTGCAATTACAGAACATTTTATTTGCTCTGGGATGTAGGAAATGGAGGATGCAGGGCATTCAGAGCAAGGGTCGGTGCTACAGTTGAGCCAGGTAATTCTCAGAGCTACTGGGGAGACATGAGATTTCCTGCTGGATGGGAACAGGAATTTCAGCAGCTTCTCCCCACCTCAGAATTCTAAAAACAGAGTGTCCCCAGCAGGCTGAAGGGTCTGGAAGCATACATGTGGCTGATACCTGGGTTACTGAAATAAGAATTAACACCTCCAGCTATACCAGAGGATGTGATCACTCTCTCAAGAGATATATTTTGAGTCCTCACTATAGGCAAATAGGTACTAGGCTTTGAACAGGGTAGCTGATGAACAAGACCGAGGGGACACAGAAATATATGCCAGTAACTGCCATGCAGTGTGACAAGACACTGACCTAGTTACTGTGTACAGTGGAGGGAAAGTAGGAAGGGGTGGTGAGTCCCCACTCTTGTGTGGAACAGAATGCTCTGTAAAGGAGGAGGTGTCTGGGCTGAGTCCTGAGGAATCTCGGACGCCTTCTCAGGCTGGAGTGAGGAAGGACAGGCCCTTCCTTCTTCCTGGAATGCCCTCTCAGCATCTGGACCTACCAACACTGTACCCACCCCTCCAGGGCCAGCCGAATGCCACCTGCTCTCACAGTGCAACGGTGCTAGTGGTCTGGTCTTCCCTTGAACCACAGCTGCTCACAACTCACGGACCAGCACAGGTCTCGCATTCCTGATGCTCAGGTGTTCTGTACCCACAGGGGCTTCTCGATGGTAAAAAAAAAACTCGGTCTTGTTCCTCAGCCACCCTGTTCAGAGCCAGTACCTATTTGCCTATAGTGAGTACTCAAAGTATATCTCTTGAGAGAGTGACCACATCCTCGCCTGAAGCTCTTTCTCCTGATTAGATGGAATGGGCCTCGGGCTCTATAATATGGGTGATGGCTTATCATATCCTTTCTTCTCAGGATCTTCTCACTATTATTCTTTAGAAGTGACAATATAAGCAGTGTGGTTGTTCTGTGTGGCAGATAGCAGTGGAAGTTACGCTAGATCAATTTAATGTTTCTAATGCATCTAGACATTTCAGCTTCTACCTGGTCCTAAAGAAACCTTTCTCCCCAGCGTCATGCTTTCTGACGTAGCTGCCCACTTATTTGAAGCTGCCTATGATCTGTATTCAGTAACACAGGAGACTCTAAAGATTATTTTACATCAGCCGGGCACAGTGGCCTGTAATCCTAGCACTTTGGGAGGCTGAGGTGGGCAGATCATGAGGTCGAGATCGAGACCATCCAGGCCAACATGATGAAACCCCGTCTCTACTAAAAATACAAAAAAAAAAAAAATTAGCTGGGCGTGTTGGCACACGCTTGTGGTCCCAGTTTCTCAGGAGGCTGAGGCAGGAGAATAGCCTGAACCTGGGAGGCAGAGGTTGCAGTGAGCCAAGATCACACCAGTGCACTCCAGCCTGATGACAGAGCAAGATTCAGTCTCAAAAAAAAAAAAAAATTATTTTACATCACCACCAAGGGCAGCTCCATAAAGTATGGCTTAATTTCACAACTAGCATCACAATGCCACTATAATTTAGGTGGGGAAAACATAGAACAAGTAGCAATAACAAGGAATCATTTTGAACACGTTAAGAATATGCAATGAAATTTTCCTCTGCACACAAAACAGCAAGGCGCTTGGTTCCTTAGTAAAAATGCAGAGAGGTTGTGCACGGAGAACTGTCAGATCCATTAATTTCATAATACTTTAATCACAGATTGTCTAGCTAATTACCACTCCCACGTAATGAAACATAACTTTTAACAATTTTGAATGTCATAGTTTTTTGTAAAATAGCTCTGTTTTACTGGTCTAAGTTTAAAATATTACAGCAATCACTGGCCTGCTGCCTCCCTGTTTGATTTCTCCGCTGGCTGTCCCAGAGATCTTGCTAATAAAGGATCTAAAACATACAGTCTTCTCCTGAGAGCTCTTATTTGACCTTTTTTGCTCCAAATTTCCAGATATAATGGTTATTAAGGCAATACTATACAGAATCAGAAAGAGAACATGAGCTTATGTTTAAGGCAACCATTCACATTTATACAAATAAAATTACAATTCTTACTTTTAAAAAGTGTAAATTTGTAACACCGTCCTTAAAATATTATTCATATACCAGGTTTTGGGTAATGCTGCAAATCACTGGCCGGCAAGTCTGGGTTCATGGGGCAGGAATGACACGTTAACCCTCTCTAGCCACAGGGGTCCTGTTTTGGAATAATATTGTGATGTACTCTCAGGAAGTAAGCTTGGGTACCAGGAAGAAATGAGCCCATTTCTGTTTTGGCGTTTTATATAGTCTGCTGTGATTCACCTCAACCCATGTTTCAAGCATATGTCATTAACTCTTCACAAACAGGAAAATGCAGTCTCAGAGGTCAATTACGTGCCTATAGTTTAAATCGAGGAGGTCAGAATATCTGACAATTTCCTAATCTCTAAATTTAACTCATGATACTTAGGCCATGAACATTAGAAATGACCGTAACCTTGTGCATCTAGCCTCGTTCTGGGCACATTTAATAATATACTTTAATTTCTCTCATAATACGCCACTGAAGTAAGACTCCTGGAGGAACTGAAATCTGCTGTCTTTGCACCTTGCAATGTGAAAGCACATTATCCAAGGCACGGATGCACTAGATCCCTATGCTACTGCCATAATTACTGCATCTTTACGTGCAGGCCACAGGACATCTTTTTCCCTTTGCTACATTCCAACTCATTCTCAAATACAAGGCCAATGACCCCAGGTTCTTTCCAAACTGTCTCTTCTTGATTTTTGAAGAAAAGTTTATTGCCTCCTTTTCCAATCAAGACATTTTTACTGTGCTTCAAAACCCCTTAGCTATCCTGCTCCTGGCAGCTCTGCGGGAAAATAGTTTTAGGTGTCTTGCCCCTTTATGAGGGTGGTCAGTGCCTGGTTTCAGTTTTCTAAATCCATCTGTCAGAGAGCCCTTGAAAGAGCAGACTGAACTTTCCAGCAGTCTCCTGGCCAGTGAATGCGTAACTTGCCTTCTAAAAGTAACTTCCAAAGTGATGACCTTGCTGCCTGACTGCAGGCAAGTGATGACTTCTACGTGCCTCAGTTTCTTCTGCTGTAAAGTGGCAATGTTGGCTGTCATCGCCTAGGTTCCCTCAGCCACACAGCTCTGAGACAGCCTCCTTTTCCTTTCCTCATCTAGTTTGTGGGGACTGGTGACAACACCACCAGCAACTGCATGTATTATACAAAATGTTTTAATTGTCAAGGCTGCCATGAGCGCAGCAAAGACTGACAGGATCAACCCTTGCCCATGGCTCTGACAGCTCCCTTTTGATCCAACTCATGCCCAGGGAAAAAAACCAACCACTAATTATATGCTAATTTCTTCCTTTAAAGACATAAGAGACTCCTTAGGTCCTCAGCTCTATTGGCATGTCCCATCAGATGGCTTGGTACAGTGGCACCTTTTTAAGAACCTGTGTGAAATATTCCAGTCCATTAGTAACAGGCAAAATTCAAATCACTTAAAGCCTTCCCCTACAATTCTTATTTCATTTTAGTGACCAAGCACAGAGGAAGAACCCTCTTTACCCTTACTGTCTACTGATTAAACACTTTGTATGTATTTATTTATTTTGATATAGGGTCTTGCTCTGTCACCCAGGCTAGAGTGTACTGGTATGATCTCAGCTCACTGCAACCTCCGCCTCCCAGGTTCAAGTGATTCCCCCACCTCAGCCTCCTGACTAGCTGGATTATAGGTGTGCATCACCATGCCTGGCTAATTTTTTGTACTTTTAGTAGACACGGGGTTTCACCACGTTGGCCAGGCTCGTCTTGAACTCCTGACCTCAAGTGATCTGCCTGCCCTGGCCTCCTAAAGTGTTAGGATTACAGCTGTGAGCCACTGTGCCCAGGCAATTTTCTATTTTCATCCTCTGACTCTCAAGATTAAATGCTTTAAAGAATAAAACAGTCTTGATAGACTGAAAAGCAAATAAGATGATGAATGAAACAGAAAAATAATTGGCAACACTGCCATGTCGCTTGAGGAGGCAGGGCCAGCTCTACAGTGAAGGTCAGAGAATGGTTTTCCTGGGCCCTACATGGGAGGAAAACTAGGCTTGTCCTGAGTGGGTGTACCTGCCCTGCTGAGCTGCCATCTGGATGACGACGGCCACGCTGGGCCTCACCTCCACCAGGAGTGTGGCATTGTTCTCGGTCTGCCCACGCCTGTGGCAGCATGCACCCCTTCTCATTGCGTCATCAGCTCACACCTATCATGCTGGTTCAGAAAACTCAATGACAAGTTTGAAGAGGCTGGTGTGAGGAAGCAGCTGGCATGGCTCACTAAGACACCCAGCACGGTGTCTCCCAGGAGTAGTCATGTGCACACTGTCCTGGGATTGGCATCTCAACCTTCCTGGCAAGGAACAGAGAAGGGACGCAGATGTTCTCCCGGGCCCTCCTTCTCAGATGCTCTGTGCCTCTGGACTTCCTGCGCTTGTGTCACCAGGGTTCTGACCATTCTGTGTGGACACCCTCCTTTAACTAGAAGAGCAGTTGTGCGGGGCTGAGCCCAGGGCTTGGGTCATACTTGGCTCATCTTGTCTGATCTGAAGCTAGACTTGTACCCCTGCCCCTATCTCTGTCCTGGGAGAAAGCAGATGCAGATGTGAGCCTGTGGTTGGCGCCACACAAATATGACTGTTCAGTTTTTACCGTCTTTGAGATGATCTCTGGGCCAACTTCTTCATCCTTAGATGGACACCGTGATCCCTACCCCACAGAGTTGTAAGAAAGTCAATGAGATAATATGTATGGAAAACCCCTACACCTGGCACTTGATAAACAACAGTATTCATTTTTTCCTGTTTAAAAGTATAACTGCCCAAATGCCTTGTTTCTCAAGCGCGCATCAGAGACAGAAGCAATGAACTTCAACATCACACATTCAGTGGGTGTCTTCTGCACAGCACATGCGGGGGAATGAAAGTTCCCTGTTTGATGTTTTCCCTGTTGGCAGAAGTGCAGAGCTCAGAGACGTTCATCTGAGCTTCTCTTGGTGGAACTGAGAGATCTAAGATCAGCAGAAAGCTTCTAAGATTATCCTTAATAAACTAGATTTCTTTCTGGCCAGCTCAGATACTGAGGTCTTCCTCCTGTCTGGATCTGCTGTTTGTCCTGCCTCTGCTTGTGGGAGGTGCATGGGCTGCCACACTCATATGCGTGCTCCTGGCCTTCTTCCTGCCCTCCTGGATCACTTGTGTTTGTGTACGCTCCCTCTCAATCCGTCAGGCTTGCCTGCATTGTATTTTGGCCTTCCAGGCCACTTGCAGTCACCCAGGTCTCCAACCCACTAAATACCTGGCCTACGTGGTTCCTGTTGTCTCCCACAGGTCCTACCACTGAGCGGCCTTGAGAAGCACAGAGGTACTCCTCCCTCCACAGACCCCCATGACACATCCCCAAGGTGCCAGTGTCACTTCCCATCTACACTCTTATTTGTACAATTTGTCTTATTGTTTAACCTGGACTGTATGCTGTATGCTGGAAAAAGATTAAATTATTTTTCCATGACCAAATATACTTCACTTATAAGTACTTTACTTGTAATAGGCCTTCAAACGCAAGTTGCAAAAGACACCAATAAATGCAAAGACATCTTGTGTTCATGGCCTGGAAGACTCGCTATTGTTAGGGTAGTAAAGATCGCTACACAAAGTGAGCTACAGATTCAGTGCAATCCGTATCAAAATCCCAGTGATGTTTTTGCAGAAATAGAAATCCATCTTGAAATTTACATGGAATCTCAAGGGACTCTGAAAAGCTAAAATAATTTATAAAAAAAAAAAAAAACAATGGCAAAGTTGGAGAGCTCACACTTCCTGATTTGAAAACTACAAAGATTCAGTCGTCACAACCGTGTGGTACCAGCATAAAGACAGACACGGATACCAATGACGGGACAGAGAACCCAGAAATAAACCCTTATATACCCGGCCACTGATTTTCAACAAGGGTGCCAAGACCACACTATGGGGAAAGGACAGTCTCTTCAACAAATGGTACTGGAAAACTGGATATTCAGATGCAAAAGAATACAGCTGGACCCTTACATTACATCATATATAAAAATCAACTCAAATAGATTAAAGTCTTAAACATAAGACTTGAAACTATATAACTCTGAGAAGAAAACAGCAGAAAGGCTTCATGACATTGGGTTGGGCAATGATTTCTTGGCTATGACACCAAAAGAATAGGCATCAGGAGTAAAAACAGATAAAGTGGACTCCTACAACTTAACAACAACAACAAAAATAAAAAATGGGCAAAGGACTTGAAGAGACATTTCTCCAAAAAAGATACACAAATGGCCAACAAGGAAATAAGAGAGTGCTCAATGTCACTACTCATTAGAAAAATGTCAGTCAAAACCACCCTCAGCTACCATCTCATACCCATTAGGATAGTTACTATCAAAAAAATCCAGAAAATATTAAGTGTTGGGAAAGAATATGTAGACACTGGAATCCTTGTGCACTGTGGACTGGAATGTAAAATTGTGCAGTCATAATGGAAAACAGTATGGTAGTTCCTCAAAAAACTAAATATAGATTTACCGTATGATCCGGCAACTCCACTTCTGGGTTTATAAGCAGAAGAACTGAAAGCGGAGTCTCAAATAGATATGTGCACACTCATATTCACAGTAGCGTTATTTAAAATACCCAAAATGTGAATGGAACCTAAGTGTCTTTGATGGATTAATGAATAAACAGACTGTGGTAATATCTGCTATGGAGTATTACTCCTCCTTAAGGAGGAAGAAAATTTTGACACATGCTACAACATGGATAAATCATGCATCAACTATGCTAAGTGAAATAAACCTGTTACAAAAAGACAAATACTCTATGTATGGTTCCACTTACATGAAGTTCTCAGTCAAATTCAGAAAGATGGAAAACAATGGTGGTTGCCAGAGCTTGGGATAGAGAAAATGGGGTGGAGTTTCAGTTTTAGAGGAAAAAACATTCTTGGAGATGTGTGGTGGCGATGCCTGCATAACACCGTGAATGTTCTTAATGCCACTGAACTGCGTACTTGAAAACGGGTGAGATGGGAAGTTTTATGTGTACTTCACCATTGTTTAAGAAATATTCCATCAATACTTAACTTGAAAAATAAAATAAATCACTATACTGAATCACTAACTCTCCTTTTTGTTTTCAAAAAGAAGATAAAAGTATCTTTAAAATAAATCACTATACTGAATGACTAACTCTCCTTTTTCAAAAAGAAGATAAAAGTATCTTTTCAAAAAAGACAAAAAGTAGCACAGTAGAGCTACTTCCTTGCGGGTATCTGAGTCTTAATTGTTGTATCATTAGCACCTAGCACAGTGCTGGTTACATCATGAGAACTGCGTAAAGGAAATTTTAAAAATAACGCGCAGGGATGAATACCTGGGTTCTGATTATTCTTTTCTTAAATTTGTAAGGCTGCTCATTAAGCTATTTTGTATTGCACTGACAGGTACATACTCTTCTTTAAATGGAAACATTTTCCTGTTTATGTAAAATATTTACATTAGCTTTTTTTCCTTAAGGTTGAAAGCCTTTAACGTATTCTTATAGAAAACTGGAAACCAGAGCATAATGAGCCTCCAGATACATTCCCAGATTCAACAACTTAAGATTTTTAATTCGGCCACGGTGCATATGTGTTAATGATAAAGTCCTCAGAATCAGGGTCACATTGTTATGTCATGTACACCCCACTGCCAGGTCACACATGTGGAGGCTGAGGCACATGGAGGTGAGTGACTGGACCCAGGTCACACAGAGAGCGGGTAGTGGAGCTGGTGCGAGAACCCAGCACATCATCGCCATGGTCCTGGCTCTGGGACATCTGCCAAAGGCATTAGCCTGAATCTTATTTATGCAAGTTGATCTTAACTAATAAGATTCATTTTCCAAAATTTGGCCCACTTTTCAGATACGGTTAATGGAACTTTCTAAAACAGAAAATAAATGGCTTATGAATCAGGGGTCTCCTGGCCCTGGTGTTCGAGCTTTCTAAATGTCACTGCTGTCTCCAAGCGCTCAGTTCTGCGTCTGGAGCCCTGACTTGCTTGAGGCATGCACAGGGGAACCCGGGGTGTGAGGCAGCAGGTCTACTCGGCTGTGCAACTCGGAAGAGAAAGTTACTACCACCACTGGTACTTACAACTCATGTGGCTAAATCACACCCAGATTTATCCTTATTTTTGTCAATGAGGAAGTAATTTATTCATTTTGGAAAAATGATTTTTGCCCTACTCTTTTTTTTCACCGTGTTCCCCAGACAGATTTACCACCACAAATCACAAATTCAGGCTCAAAGGAGACGACATCTGTGAAGAGCTTCGTGAGTGGTGAATCAGTACACATGGTGAGGTAGCATTGATTTGACTGTTGGAAAACATAAATTTACATCTTCTGGATCTGGGCTTGGCTCCTGGCTACACACGGCGCCTCTTTCCACCATGTAACTGAGATACTATCTGTAAAGGACTGTGTTGGAGAAGTGCTGAGGGTCCCTTCAAGCAGCCCCTCCCCAGGAGGCAATCTTTACCTTCACCAGCCACAAGGAAAGACTGAAGTCTGGCCCCCCAGAGCATCATGCTGGAGGCCTCAGTTGGGGGGCACATCTCACCCAAGGCCACTCTGCCCTATCTGGTTGCAGAGGAGCTCCTTGGTGAGGGGGACAGCAAGACAGTTCCTATTGGCACAGGATGGCCATCAGCTCCTTGGAAGCCTTGGTCTTCTTACTGATTCATGGATGCCTAACCAGAAAATTCTCTCAAAGAGATCTTTGATGCTACTAGACTCCTAACAAGCATGAAGTCCATGACGATGCATCACGGGCCTACTGGAATCTCTGTTTCAAGGACATTCTTCCCCAGAAAGAGTGGAGAGTGTGGACTGAAAGGAGAAAGAGACAGCACAGGTGCGCTGGGAACAGCACCCATCGACCTCTGTGCTGGAAGCGGTGCTTACGCTCTCAGGCAGGTGCTGAAATGAGAGAGGCTGCGTCTGAAGACAGTGGGTTGAGTCTCAGTAACAGCTACACGGCAGATTATAAAAACCAGATGAGCCAGCAGATAGCCGCTGTATGCTAACTTGTGCCACAATAAAAATGTCAGTTTTCTGTATTATTTTACAACATTGGCTAGCTTAGGAATGCTTTCAAGCAGGACACTGATACCCTCCATTGTTAAAGACAGACATAGGCATTTATTAACTGGTGTTCACACGGCTCTTTCACTGCCTGAGTTTGTGAGGCGAGACCAGATTTCCTGTCCTTAGTATTCCTGCGGGAGTAGCAACCATGTGGGCGCCTCAAAACGTTTCCATCAGCAATGATAGTCGGAGGCAGGTGCCGCGCATTCACCAATTCCTATGCCACTTACTTCCTCTTTCCCTGGAGAGTTAGGCAAAATTCCCTGTCATTACTTTTATTCTTTACTCCTAAAAGATCCTCGTGACAAAGAACTCAAGCAAAAAAAAAAAAAAAAATCCCATTATTAGACTAAGTGGCATCTCATCCCCTTCCCCTTTTTAAAGTGAGAGGAGCTCTGTGCACGGCAGTAAACCGGCTGCCTCCGCAGGCCTGCCTCGTGCAGTGCCAGGGTCTGGAGTTTCTGGAGCATTCTCTTGGAACAGCTCGGAGGCTGGGAGTACCAGGGGTGTGTGTTTGCAAATAGATACCTGAATGATTATCTAGAAAACGTGCCTCTGAATTCCAAGTGAAAAGACATAATTTTGAGGGTCATTTGCCTTCAATTTGGGTGATCAATCGTGAGCTGCCTTTATACACGCCACTGTCCTTCCTGCTGAAGATGTACACAGCACTATCTCTTCATGGGGACTGAGGTGAAAACACAAGTTATCACCCAGCTTCTCTACTGAGGACCTTCCGCTTGTTCACTGTTTCAAAGCTGAAGTGACAATTTGCGAAGTCCCATTTTCCTGACGGCTTCTGCACCTGGGCCTTGCTAAGGAACATACAGTATCATCCCGCTGACTGCTGGCATTGAGCCCTGCGCCTGCACAGCCCAGCACTCCGCCCACCTGTGTCCAGGTGAGGGTGCATCACAGGCGTCCTCCTGTCCCCGGACAGGCAGAAGGAAGCTTTCCATCACTACAGAATGCTTCCTCTATGGTATGACATACTCAGTTGAATGAAGAAAAACATCCATCTTTCTGAATGGGTAATTATATTCTTTTCTTAAAAAATACTTTCAGCCAGGCGCGGTGGCTCACACCTGTAATTCCAGCACTTTGGGAGGTCGAGGCAGGTGGATCACGAGGTCAGAAGTTCAAGATCAGCCTGGCAAACATGGTGAAACCCCGTCCCGTCTCTACTAAAAATAGCTAGGCATGGTGGGGGGCGCCTGTAATCCCAGCTACTCAGGAGGCTGAGGCAGAGAATTGCTTGAACCCAGGAGGCGGAGGCTACAGTGAGCTGAGATCACACCACTGCACTCCAGCCTGGGCGACAGAGTGAGACTCCACCTCAAAAAAAAAAAAAGAAAAAAAAAAAACTTTCCAAGAAAAATTAAAAAAAAATACTTTTAGAGAAATATTTTAAAACTCAACATATATATTTGGAATTTTTGGCTCAAATCCCAGAATCTAGAATATTGAAGTTGCTTGAGATACTATTTAGCTTGGCTTTCTATTCACAGACAGGAACTGAGGCACACGCTTGGGAAGGCCAACATTCTGACTGAAGTTACCTGGCCGGCATGGCGCTGTTGCCCCAGCTAAGTCACAGTTAAAAACATGCGGGGAGCAAGGAGAGTTTGCTTAGAGAAGAGAGACGCCCTGGAATTCCTGGAGGGCTCTCTCAGGGGTGAGGGACTGGGAATGCTTGGGGTAGATAGATATATAGAAGTCACATGAGACAGGTTTGAGTTAAACATAAAAAAACTCCAAAACAACTTTCTGATGGCCTTGTGAGAGTGGAAAGGGCAGCCCTGTGGGCTAGTGGCGAGCTCCTCATTACCCATGGGCCTCTGTGGGGCGTATGCGGTTCCTCATCTGGTGGAGGGAGGCTGGGTAGGGGACACTGGATGCTGTGGGCCCTTCGGTGGCAGGACCTTTTTTTTTTTTTAAAAAAAAAAAACATCATTGTTGCATGTTTTACATATTATAAAAATCACCCATTTCAGCTGCACGATTCAGTGGCCTTTAGTAACTTTACCAGGTTGTGATAGCTTCATGATACATCAAATTTAGAACCCTTTCATCCCAATGAGGTGCCATAGGGACAGTTTCAACTCAAGCAGGTCTCTTGGGACTACGACTATCTTGGGAGGGGCCTGCCTCACATGTATTCCATTCTAGTCCTCCCAGTTACAGCCTGGGTGCCTTGCTCTGGGTGTGACAGGGTGCTGTACCACTAAGCAACATTCGTACTGCTATCTGTGAAACTGCTATGCTGTATGTGCATTCATCTCAGAGCGTTGAACCTATGTTTTGATTCAGCAGTTCAGAAACACACTTTGTGTAGAATCTAGAAAGGGACATTTCAGACTGAACGGAAGCCTATGGTGAAGAAACAAATATCTCATGATAAAAACTAATGGAAAGCTAGTGGTGAAACTGCTTTGAGATGTGTGCATTCATCTTTGAGAGTTTAACTTATGTTTTGATTCAGCAGTTTAGAAACACTCTTTGTGTAGAATCTAAAAAGAGATATTTCGAACTCTACTGTGGCCTAGGTAGGTTCAGGCAAGAAAGGGGCTGGATGGACAGGAAAATGTTGGCAGGTGGGTGACAGCAAGCCCGTAGTGGGCCAAGGGCAGATGCCATTGAGGGGGCAACAGGATAGGGTAGGTGTTTCTCTCACTGCTCCTCCACATTCCCACAGAGTGAATCTGCTTTAGGAGGAGCCTGAAACACTCTGACCATGTAGCCTAATAAACTTCAATGGGCCTTTCAGCAATACTGAATTACTTGAAAAAGACTTTGTTATTCGGGAAACTGAGTAACTGAAGCTCAGAAACTTCTAGTAAAAAGATGATCATAACTGTTACATAATATCCATTTTTTTTTAAAGTAACATCCATTTTAAACCCAATTCATTTCCCTGACATGTTAATATATGTTAAGAAGAAGGCTGTCCTTTTTAAACCCGGGCTCCCTGTGGTGCACCCCAAAAGGAAGTCTCGGTGGCCTAGACCCTGACGTCCAGTCAGAGCAGCGTCCTTGCTGCACAGCTGCATGTATCACGTGGCTCCCCAGCCGTGGGCCTGCTCGTGTTCTTACAGCAGGTGCCTAAGTGGCACCTTGAAGAAGATGATGTGCTTGCTGCGTTATGTACACCCGAATCCTTCCTTGCTAAAGCATTCCTGGAAATCCCCTGCTGGTCATATCTGGGGGTAACAGTCATGAATGGGTCAGGCAAAGCCACCAAACCATGTGCCAACTACATTTCAAGCAGGGGTTTCTATCGAGACCAGCATAATGTTTTCAAGGCAAAGTACAGGACTTCAGCTATAGGAATTTAAAAACATCAAGAGTTAATTTTTCACACAAAACTTGAAGACTGGGGGCTTTTAGTGCCTGTAGGTTGCTAGCATCCAAAATCCAAAAGAAACTAAAACAACACAAAGTGCCCAGAAAACTAAGAACACCAGAAACTGAAAATACTGCAGACATGGGATGCATTTCTGTGGAGAGGCTGGGGAGAGAAACGGATGTAGTTGCCACATGTGGCCCATCCAGCAGGAGAAAATGAAGACACGTGTCAGTGAGGAAAAGGCACAGGAATCACACCCCTGGTTCAAGTCATCAGGCAGTGTGATCAAAACTGTGAGACACGGGGATGCGGTCTACACTGTGCACTACCTAGATCAACTGAGGAAGAGGCACATCTCCAACAAGATTTGGAAGCGGATTCTCTCTATTCTGATGATTAGTATCTAGTACCTAAATTCAACCTACTGATTTGGTTTGTGAAGTACAGGCAGTACAAGATGAAAAGAGATGTTGGTGGCAAAGAATATTTCCATGGAGACCTGGAGTCTTTCAGAGAGCTGCCCAGAAGCAAGCATATTAGTAACTCTTTCCGGCATAGTTCCATGGGTTTGTACATAAATCAGAGCTGATCATACCAGATGGCCTCCATTTTCTTCCATTGTGACCTTGAGATATGGCCCAAGCCGACCACAAGTCCCAGAATGCAGTTTCAATCCATATCTAAGGAGTGCTGCATAAAACATGTGGCTTGGATGACCGGTACCTTGGTATCCAAGGATCAGAGTTCCCACATGATTACAACAAACACCATTTGCAGCAAATACCATACAGCAGTCCTCTCAGCTTCTGGAAAACTGCTAAGGAGCCCTGTAACTGGCCTGGAGTTTGGGTACAGGCCTCACCGATATCTTTTTCACATTATCTATCCACATGGGTCGTGCCATAGATCCCTGAGTGGATTGCAAAGCAGGAGCTATTAGATCCTAGTTGTAATCAGTAAGTGATGGTCCAGGAACCTGGGAAGGTTCTAATAACAAGCAAGGACTATCATCAGAATACTTCAACACTTAAGCAGCTTTACATCTTCAAAGCTCACTACAAACATTAATTAATTAGTATGTATGACACCCCTGTGATGTCGTTAAGTATGATTACTTCCACTTGACATATAAGGAAACAGACGGGTTAAGTGGCTTGCTTGAGGCCACACAACAAGTCTGAGTGGGTCTGGGAACGCAATTTAGAAGCATCTGATCCAGCACACATGCAGGCGTGCTAGTGGTGGGTCAAGAGGCTCACCCACTTCCCAGCCCTCGCCATCCGCAGCGCTGCAGGAGACCTGCGGACAGGCTGTCGGAGGGCCCTGCCCCAATCCTCCTCAACCACTTTCCAACCAAAAGGAGTTAGTAAGAGTCTGACAGAGAAAGAGAGCAGAGCGAGCTCTAGCAAATCAACTGCTGGGTCCAGCTGCAGCGATGGGGAGTGCAGTCCTTGCTTCAGCATTCCGTGCTGCTGGGGTGGAGTAGGCAGTGGACAGTTGGATGTCACAGCTAAGGGGCCGGTGCCCGAGGGAGGAGAATATGGAGGAGGCATGGCAGGAGGAGTCTATCATCTGAGGGTCACCGAAACACCCGTGACAGACAGCTACACTGGGGAGATGGAGAAGGGACCTGAGAACTAGATGAAATACTGGGGCAGGAGCACTGGGAGTCTCGAATGGTGACCTGGCCTGGCTCCGGAGCTGCTGGTGGCAGGAGAAGAACTGTGTGGCTGGAAGAAATTCTGCAGGACTGGGAAGCTCTGTGTTCCAGAGCTTTACAGCATTCACTTATTTAACCCTCAGATCAGCTCCACTACGTGAACATTACTTCATCTTACCCTTATCTTAGCACTGGGAAATTAAGGTGACAATGGTGAACTCTCAGGCAGGATTAGAATCAAGTCCATGTCTGGATGATGATGGTGACCCCACATCACCAGAGACAGGTGAGGACTCTGCACATTGCAATCAGTGACATGGCAGGAGGGCCTCTGGGAAGAGCTGGAGAGTGTGCAGACTTGGGAGCAGCTGGAGGAATGACAGCAGCACCCTGTGTGCTGGGCGCTCCACTTTGAATTCCGGAAACTGTGGCATGGGTGACCTTGGCATCCAAGGATTGGAGTTCCCACACAAAGAAGTACAGCTGATCTGAGGACAGAATCTCAGAGAGATGGGGAGGGCCCGAGGTGGCCGGCGGAGGGAGGGGGAAGGGGCAGGCCCATCTGTACCACTGGCACATCCAAGGAGAAGCAGTCATGTGGATTGTATTATGACATCAGTTAATGTATATATACTGTCCTGACAGCCAAGGAAAACGCCTTGAATTCTTAAAAAAGATGAGCTGAAAAAAATCATTCCAACGTTTTCCTAATTATTGGACAGAAACACAAATTTGGGGCTTACTGCTGCATAACATTTTGTATTCTCTCCTGCCAAGATGTTGAGGGCGGTCAGCTGGGAGGAGTGCTACTTTGGGCATGAATTAAAGTTTGTTGAATAGAGAATGAGCACAGATTCAGAAGCAAAACTTCCACAGTGTATGAATCCTCCCAGTGAGACTGTCAGAATAAGGATACAGGTTTGCATTTATTTATTTTACTAAAAGCTTCCTACTTCCCTCCTTTCTGGATATCGTAAGGGGTTTGACCTTTTCGTTTCAAATATGACATTCCTTTCTCTGATCTCCTTTAGCGAGTTGTCAAACCTAAAAGAGAATTTCTTAGAATTTACTACTCAAATATGATACTTGGGAGCAGACCGTAGCTTTTCTTAGTGGCTTGTTTTTCTAGAACATGCACTGATAAGGAAAGGGAGAGAAATTCAACTTGGTGAGTCTCTGAAATCTTCGTTAGGGATGCCGGGAAGTGACGGGGATACACAGAAGCAGGTTGTTGGCTCAGAAAAGGCAGCCACTGTTTTCATTTAGAAGCCTAGCTTGGTCTGAACTGTGGGGACTTCCTTCACCAAAGCATCCCAGATTGTCTCTTGTTCTTACCTACTTAACTGAAAATCCCCAAAGTTCTCTAGAAGAAATTTTAGCTATCATCTCTTCTATAATAGCAGGAAACCAAACTCCTTTTTCCCTGCTTTTATTCTTGCCCCTACAGAATTCTTCCCAAGGTACCAGTGATGCTTTTGTGAATGCAAGCACACAGTGGCGCTCCTCCTGTGAAGGCAGCCTCAAGGCTCTCCTCCTCACAGCCTGGAACCCCAAGCCCTACCACTGGTCTGCGGCACCTATGTGAATGCTTGTGGCTACCACCCTCACCACTTCTCTGTGCCAGGCATACTGGCCCCACTGCGGTTCCTTCATCGGGCAAAGCATACACCTGCCACAGGGCCTTTGCACAGGAGTGCCGTGGTGTCTGGTGAAGATCCGTGTGGCCTGCTCCCTCATTTCCTTCATGGCTCTGCTGATATGTCTCATTAGAGAGGTCTATCTTCATCCGTTTTATTTTTCTTCATAGCACAGATCTCCACCTGACATGATATTCACGTGTTTGTGATCTGTGCCCTCCTGTTAGAATGGGAGCATGTAATTTATTTGTTGTAATTTGCTGGAATGAGTCACTTAGTGACTTAGCATCCTCTGGACCCAGAGCAGTGCCTGGCACAGGGTAGGCACCCTTGAATTTGTTGGATAAGTGCTTACATTTATTCCAACAAATAAATTACATGCACACCCTGTTACAGTTTCTTTACAATAATTAGGCTAAAAGTTGCTTATAAAAAGAAAAAAAGGTAACCTAGTCAAATTTTACTTTGGTGTTTCTTAAATGTTACCCATTTTTACTCCAAAAACCAACTCTTGGAATCTTTATCATTTCTTTGTAAGGCCAAGAATCTGCTCTTTGCTACTTGAATTTTGTGTCAGCCTTCAGTCAAAACTAATGATAAAGTCTGGGCCAACGAGCTGGCCCCAGATTTCTGGATCATCCAAGCATCTCCTTTACTCTCTGGACCCTCTCACCTGCCCACCTCCTGGAACCACACTGTCCTCTGTCACCAACAGTGAGGTGGAGGAGCGTTCTTACAACTTCCTTGTTCACTCACATGGGAGCCTGTGAGTCTTCTTCCCAGAGGACAGAATTATTTCTCCTTACAGAGGCCTGAGATGAATGAGTGTCCCCTTCTCCTTAGAGTCCCCGATCCATGGTGTCTGGCCACTCCTTACAGGTATAGCATGGACAATCACATAATGAAGCTGAAAGCAACGTGCTTTTGAGCATAAGTCAGATTGGCTAGAGGTGATTTACTGTGTCACTCTGTCATATTGACATGTTTGAGACTCATGTCAATGATTCCCTGATCAGCTGCAGTTCTGGCCTAATGGGGAGAAATGCTAATATTTAATAATTTAAGCATAATATTTAATTTGGGAAGTCCTAGTGATTATATTGTAGTAAAGACGCTTCACATGTAGGTAGAGATTTTTTTAAAATCTCATTGATATCCAAGGTACAGGGCAGTAGCAACATTTTGAAACTGAAGTTAAAAGCATCCTAACTGTGGAATGAACATATTCACATGAGTGTTCCCCAGGATCACTCACACACGACACACGTGCCATGTGAATAGACATATACTTCCGCATATTCAGTTGGCTTTGCACATCTCTACCACCTTTGGACAGAGTATGATTGGTGACAGTGGCAGTTGGCAGTTTATCTTTGGCCACTGTATTCAGAGGTGGCTTATGCTTTTTTTTTTTTTGAGACAGAGTCTCACTCTGTTACCAGGCTGGAGTGCAGTGGCTCGATCTTGACTCACTGCAACCTCCGCCTCCCGGGTTCAAGTGATTCTCCTGCCTCAGCCTCCTGAGTAGCCAGGACTACAAGCTTGTGCCACCATGCCCAGCTAATTTTTGTATTTTTAGTAGAGACCGGATTTCCCCATGATCTCGATCTCTTGACCTCATGATCAAGAGATTGCTTGATTGCTTTAAATGGATTTGTTTCAATTCCATGTTTGAGGAGTTAACGGCCCAGGCTAAGAATCAAAAGTGACAATGAAATATGAACATAAAAGGGGAATGGAGACAGACCTTTGGCTTGTTCGTGCAACAGAATACTTACCTGGGGTTCACTTTATACATTACTTTCCCCCATTTTCCTACCCATTTGGGTAGGAACGAGATCTGCCAGGGAGGTGCACAGGGAAGAAGGCTTTGCTGCTGTTTTCAGTGTCTTGGTTTCCTTCTTTTACCAAGACCAGAGCAGGAGCCTCCTTTCTGCTCTCTGGTGGCCACATTTTCCTGACTTGATGGGCAAGAACAGGATGAAGGAGGATGCTCGTGTGCCTTGCTACACATAATAGCAATAGCCCTAGAAAAACAGGGTCTGTGTACATATAATCATGTATTAAGGCTACAAGGAAGCTGCTCTGTTAAAAAGCTCTCCTGAGCTCAAAAAAGGAGTACTTTTTTTTTGAGACAGAGTCTCACTCTGTTGCCCAGGCTGGAGTGCAGCGGCGTGATCCTGGCTCACTGCAACCTCCGCTTCCCAGGTTCAGGCGATTCTCCTGTCTCAGCCTCCCGAGTAGCTGGGACTACAGGCGCATGCCACCACGCCCAGCTAATTTTTTTGTATTTTTAGTAGAGATGGGGTTTCACCATGTTAGCTAGGATGGTCTCCAACTCCTGACCTTGTGATCCACCTGCCTCTGCCTCTCAAAGTGCTGGCATTACAGGCATGAGCCACTGTGCCTGGTCAAATAAGGATTACTTTCTAAATATAATCTTAATATATCTGTTAGGTTTGGATTTGGTATGTCAAGTTGAATCCTATAATAGGTAGACTATATCCTTCTGGAGATTATATTTTTAATTTCAGTAACTTGGAGTTAAACTTGATGTCTGGGCACATTAACAGAGTTCATCCAAGTGGGTCATCAGTGGCGGAGTGACAATGATACTTCCATTCACGTAGGGCTTCTGGACTACAGAAGGGCTTTCACGTGATTGGGCTGAGTCTATGGGAAGTGAATTGATTAGGCATTACCCTTTGTTACAGATGAAGCAGGAAAGGCCCTGTGAGTCCCTGAGGGTCAGGTAGCTCTGAGGTCCCTGAGATGGGAGTCCTGCTCTGCCCAATACCCTCTCTCCTGCATGACAGTACCTGCATCCCCTTCTTTTCTGTGCCGTCTTTATTTTATGGTCTGGATCTGGTGGGCTAGGGTTTCTCTCCTGTTGGTCCTGATGATGCACCAAGACCAGGAATATTTTTTATTTATGGAGCAAATATGGCTAAGTGCCAAGTGTACGGCCCTGACCGTTCCTCTACCCTCTCAGCCTAGTTGCACCAGAAAGGTAAATCCCTGCTTGTTTGTCTACCTGCTTGTTTATATTAAAAGTTCCTGCGAATTTAAAAGGTTATACACTCAACGATCCAAAGGTAAAGTTAAAAAGACTATAAAAAACCTTAAGCAATAAGAAATCATACAGTCAGCTTTTCACATGACAGTGGTGTGATTACTAATGGAATTACTGAGCTTTCACTCAGTATGAAAAGGACCCTTTACTCAGAATGCAAAGGACCCTTGGGATCCGGGGCTACAGTTTGAATTGGTCCCTCTCTGGAGGTGTTTTTTACTAGGCTTCTCCTATAATGTCTACAGCTGACTTATGACACATTTATATTTTTGGGCCTCAAGGTCACAGTGTCCTTGGGAATGATGGTGGAGACTGGGAACTAACTTCTTCATCTCCTCTCTTTGACAGCTTGAACTCAGCTGGGCACTGGCCTTCTATCCACCTTCTGTCCAGCAGTGAATGGAATCAACTTTCCCATTAATGGAGCACCCTCCAGGGGAAGAGCACTGTGTTTGCTGCTGAGCACTAGAACCCTTACCGTCCTCACAGAGCAACAAATCAGAGCTCAATGAGATGAGCGACGCCAAAGGGGAGGCCTAGCGCGCAGACATACGTGAGCCTAGAGCAGCTGTGCCCACCCCATGTCCCTACCACTGACTCAGTGAGGACGGTTGTCTTTCAGAGTGGTGGTGGTAGGGGTAGAAGAAGCAGGTCTGCTCAGCAATCTGCGAGATAGCCAGCCTCAGACTGATCAAAGTTCACCACTTTGCCTTATCTATCTAGAACCATAACTCAAGAATGAAATTGCCCCGGGTTTTCTCCTGCCACCATTAAATTCCATTCAATCATAGTAGGCAAAATGCAGTCACGCTCAAGCAGCCAGATGTTATCATTACAGACCTCTCTTTATAAACCCATGCTGAAACCTGAGTGGTTGATGAGACCAGCTAAGCAGTTGTACCTTTGACCCGATTGCATTAAACTTGCCCTATCAATTTAAGCTCAGTATAAACACCCTTTCCCAGAGCCCCTCGTGAAGTCAGCGGTGAGAAGCAGCTAACTAAGCCTAAACATTTTTTAACAGCAATCTTGTCTTACAACACCAAGGGGATTTGCTGGGTATCTGGGGCTTTATAAAACCATATGAACATGCTGAAAGAATTAAAATCCTTTAAAAATGAAAAATTGATGGTGACAGTCCTGTCTGAAGACTCGTTGGTCTGATGGCAACATGGAATGGGCACTTTTGTATTTTTTTTTTTTTTTGGTCTGAGACACTTTTGCATTGTTCTTTACGTGATATGTTTTTATTATTTTTCTTCTTTCTCAAATGTTTTCTTTAAGGTGGACATTCCAATGTTTTAAAAATAAAAAAGGGCCGGGTGCGGTGGCTCACGCCTGTAATCCCAGCACTTTCGGAGGCCGAGGCGGGTGGATCATGACGTCAAGAGATCGAGACCATCCTGGCCAACATGGTGAAACCCCGTCTCTACTAAAAATACAAAAAATTAGCTGGGCATGGTGGCACATGCCTGTAATCCCAGCTACTTGGGTGGCTGAGGCAGGAGGATCACTTGAACCCAGGAGGCGGAGGTTGCGGTGAGCCACGATTGCGTCATTGCACTCCAGCCTGGGCAACAAGAGCAAAACTCTATCTCAAAAAAATAAAAAATAATAAAAATAATAAAAATAAAATGTGTCCCACTTATCAGTAACCTGGACATTTTAAGAGGAATTGAACATAGTTACTGTCCTGGTTAAGTTTCTTTCTAATGAAGACTGGGACCCTCTCCATATTCAAACATTTCAGATAGTAAGATCACAGCTCTCTCCGCATCACATGCAGCTGACATCCACGGAGTCTGGCCTATGCACAAGTCCCAGGGTGAATGAAGGGAGTGATTGTACATGGCCATTGATTTGTTAATATTTCAATAAAACTTAGACGTTCCATAAAATGTAAACATGTATTTATGTTTTATAAATAAATATACTTCAATGTAAAGATATTTCAAAAGAGAAGGCTGGTCTTGGAAGTACTTGCTTTTTTTTTTCCCCTTGTATAAAAAGTTTATTCAGTTTCTTTGTGGCTGAGCTTCCAGATAAGTAGGATACTCTTACTTTCTGTTAAAATGGTAAAATGGGACACTGGGAAACAAATAAATGTTCAAGATTTATAAACTCTTATAGAAATGACTTTGAAATATATCTTATCAATAAGATAAAAAGATCTTTGAATTATAAATCGTAAATAATAAAAATTAGGTGGAAAATGTAAATATTTTAAGAGACACTGGGGGCCAGGCGCAGTGGCTTACACCCTTAATCCCAGCACTTTGGGAAGCTGAGGCGAGCAGATCATCTGAGGTCAGGAGTTCGAGACCAGCCTGGCCAACATGATGAAACACCATCTCTACTAAAAACACAAAAATTAGCCAAGTATGGTGGCGCACGCCTGTAATCCCAGCTACTTGGGAGGCTGAAGCAGGAGAATCACTTGAACCTGGGAGGCAGAGTTTGTAGTAAGCCAAGATTGTACCACTGTAATCCAGCCTGGGTAACAGTGAGACTCTATCTCAAAAAAGAAAAAAGAGACACTGGGGAAAAAGAAGGAGCCCAAACATTGAAACAGAACATTCTTCATTAAGGGGAAAAATGCTATGAATTTAGAAATAAACTTTCTTGAAATACATGTAAAGATTTATAACTAGACAAAGCAACACATCATGTAATTCTGGCCAAATCAAACAAGTACCAAGGTATTAGCTCAGGAGAACAGAGCCAGTGAGTTGCCAAAGGAACTTTTACACTGAACTTGACACACCTGGAATAAGTGTCGACTCACAGACCTGAATGGAATATATTTCTAACCTATGTCAATATTGTTTTCACTAGCGAAGAATTCTCTGCGACATTAAAATCTAATACCGAGGTCTAATCACACTTTGTCAAATGTCTTGCTACCCTGATTAAAAGCATGATTATAATTTTTCTCTTTGGTAGGAAGAGACAAAAGACATTAAAGTCATAGTATAATGGGAAAAAGTGCAAAGCAGGGTTGGGCAGGCTGGGGTGAGGCTTGGCTATCATAGTCTGGGGTGCTTTTTGGCAATTTCAGGGGCCTCTTTGGGGCTCAGCTTCCTCACCCAAGCATGTACTTCAGAGGCGACAGCCTCTGGGGTTCTTTTGGGTGCCACTATTCTGAGTCTATGCTTCCAAGACACACATTCTCTCTGGGATACACTTCAGAATCAGTCATCTCTGAGGTTCTTCCCATCTTTAGGATTTAATAAATGTATGAAACGTTTGTTTAGAGAGAAAAAACGCATTTTGTGGATGTCACCTTCCTCTGTCCTGAACAGAGACACATGTTGCATATTTCAACATAAAAACTGGGGGTGTTGGAAACGAGACTGTTGCAGGCTGCAGCACTTCACAGCAGCCCAGTCGCCTCTCTGTAGAAGCAATGGTTTGGCATCCAGAGCTGTCACCAGCCAGGTACAGCGGCTCACGCCTGTAACCCCAGCACTACGGGAGGCCGAGGCAGGCGGATCACTTGAGGTCAGGAGTTCAAGATCAGCCTGGCCAATACGGTGAAACCCTATCTCTACTAAAAGTATCAGAATTAGCCAGGTGTGATGGCACAAGCCTGCAATTCCAGCTACTAGGGAGGCTGGGGCAGGAGAATTGCTTGAACCTGGGAGGTGGAAGTGGTAGTGAGCCGAGATCATGTCACTGCACTTCAGCCTGGGTGACAAAGCGAGACTGCATCTCAAAAAAAAAAAAAAAAAAGCTGTCACCGCCTGTCCCATGATACCCATGATGGCTGGGTGACTGGAGAGGTCACAAGGCTTCCTTGAAAATGGAGGTGGTCAGGAGGAGCTCCACAGGAACATCTCGCTGTCACAAAGGAGGGGAGATCTTGAACAATGTTTTGAAACCCATCAAGTCTCCTGGAAGCCTCAAATTAGAGAGCTGTGCGCATGCATGACCCTGCCCCAACCCCTCAACTCCTCCCCGTGGCGCCAGCCTCGCAGGGACTGCTGCCCAGCAGCTTTCCGGGATAAGCGGGTGAGAGGGTGTGACATGACCGTAATGAGGACCAGGGACAAGGAGGAAAGCACTGGTTACACGTGTTGCATATGACTTTCAGAAGTAACATTTTTCTTGCACTGATTTGAAAGAGCTATTTCAAAATCAAGTGTTGCTGGGTTTATTTTTTTTCCACCTAAACTAAAAGTGAGAACATGCTTTGGGAAACTTTCTGGTAATTAGACAAACCTTTTCCACTTAAAGTAACACATGCTGTAATGTGGAATTCTGTGTTTCTGAGGAATTATGAATGGTAACTGATGCTGAGTTTTTCTTAATGAGCAGCTCAGATATGTAAAAGAAATTGGCTTATCTACACTGGGATAAGACAGAGATGAAAACACTAATACGAAAAACTAGAATATTTTCTAAGTGGCTCTGTAATTAAAAAGGACATTTAAAATCAGGGAAAGTTACCAGACTTCCACGCTCTAAACATATTCTTCCAAAGGTAAAATAGTTCAGTAGTGCTAGAGAGAAAGATAACCATCTCCTCCAGCCTTTTGTCTTCAGCTATACTTTTAGTTTTCATTCTGCATTCCATGGTTCCAAAAGTTGAAGTCATCTGCAGGTCAAACCATGGCCTGGGGTTAAGTACCTAGTACATTTTTTTAAAAAATGCATCTTCATTCTGAAAACATGAAAACTCTTGCTCTGAGGCTGGATTCAATGAACCACACCTCTTACAAGTTGTTCATAGTTCCCTGCTCGCCCGAGCAGACTTTTGCTCAGAGTTTTGCTGTCACCTCATAGCTGCAGGGCTTTTCGAAACTCTAGACAATGAGGCTCATTTCCATGTTGCTCCCCTTGCAGTGACTGTGGGGGCCTTCAGAAGGCTTGAGCCTAGAGACTCAGGCAACGACCTGATGGCAGCTCCCCTGCAAACCACAATAACCCACGAAGGCCCCAGAACAATCTAACTACTCCAAGTGTCAATCAGCAGCACTGAGCTTACCTTTCTCAGCAACCTGTGACCTACAGAGATGCCAGCTCGTCAGAGTCTAGTGGCAGGCTTATCACTCTCAATTAGGAGTTTACAGACACATTCATGTTGATGCATGTGTTCCGGAGGCTGCTTCTCACTCAGCGACTGAAGACTGCTCCTCTGCTGGGGTGCTTTCTGGGAAGCCCCACAGTCATCAGGAGGTGAATGCCTTGCTTTTGGGATCACACCAAAAACAACACCCACCCCCACGCACCCCACCACAAAAGGCTACTCTACTAAAGGGCGTTATTATTTTCTGGGCTTATAGTCACTATATATATATAAATGTAAACCACCAAGTAAATATGCAGAAACATTGAATCAATAATATCATTTTGAGAATTTGAGAGGAAAGCATTTTGTCCATTCCTAAGTATGTATAAGATATTAAGTTGGTGCAAAGAAGTAATCTCGGTTTTTGTCATTACTTTTAATTACTTTTTTTTTTTGAAATGATATCTCGCTCTGTCACCAGGCTGGAGTACAGTGTCGCTTGGCTCACTGCAACCTCCACCTCTCAGGTTCAAGTGATTCTCCTTCCTCAGTCTCCCCAGTAGCTGGGACTACAGGTGTGCGCCACCATACCCAGCTAACTTTTGTATTTTTAGTTGACGAGTTTCACTATGTTGACCAGGATGGTCTCGAACTCCTGACCTCAGGTGATCCACCTGCCTTGGCCTCCCAAAGTGCTGGGATTACAGGTGTGAGCCACTGTGCCTAGCCTACTTTTAATTACTTTTTGCCATTACTTTTAATGGCAAAAACCGCTGTTAGTTTTGCACCAACTCCATAAATTTTAAAATGGCAAAATTGCAGATTCAACCCCACCACACACTACTTTATTGTATTTCTATAAAAGAGTGTCTTTTCCCTGGATTGGACATTGCCCAGTAATCACCAAGACAACTACATTTGGGTCTGGCTTCAGAGATGACGACTGTAGGGTATTTGAGAGGTCCTGGCAAACTTAAGGCCATTGCTGGGCCACGTTTTCCCAAAGGATAAAGGCAGTCCAGCGCCCAAGCCATGATGCATGAATAAGAGTCAGAATAAACCTGGAGTGGAAGAGAAGGGAAGGTCATAGAGAAGACAAAGGTGGGGAGCTGTGATAGAAGGCTGTCCGTGAGCCACTAATGAGGGCCTCTCTGTGTCAGTGCATGCGTGTGAAGACAGAGACCAAGTGTTTTGTGTAGTTCCTGCAGGACAGTGATGATTCTTCGAAACAAAAGTCTCTGAAATTTCCAGCTCCACGTCTAACATTCTCTGCCACTATTTGTCTTTCAGGTTAGTGTAGAATGGAGCATTTCACAATGCCTAGTTTCCTTAATAAGCAAAATGATCCTGGGAGATAATTCTAAGACTGTTTAAGAGGATTCCAAGAAATGGCAGACTGCAGAGGTTTCCCATGGGAGTGTAGGGAGAAAACCTATTTCATCACCACCAGACTGGCTATCTTTCCAGAAAGTGAAAACCCTCCTATTCAATTAGGGCTGCCAGAGAATCTAAGCACCACACCAGGCAATGGAACAGTCGTGATGCACAATTCTGCATTCTTCTGACCCTTCCTTAGGAAACTACCCTGTGATGCTAGTCAGAGCTGGAGATGTCACAGGGCTGGAGTGAAGGCGTTCCCTGGTGTCCTTTCTGGGTGTGACAAAAGAAACATCTTACTGCTGGCTGTGCACTCCCACCACTCCCAGCCGGGTATTTCAGCGGGGATTGGAAATGTATTACCCAATTCCTAAGTCTATACTGTATTTTCAAACAGCATGAAACAAACATTGATCAGCCAACAGCAGCTGGCAGCGGATTGAGCAGGCCCACCAGTGGCTTGAACTTTGGTGAAAAGAGAAGAGGTTTAGGATTTCAGAGAGGCCTCTCCAGTTTCAGACCATCACCAAGGCCAGCTTTATTTTCTAATATCTCAGGTCGTCCAGCCTGCTCATCCTCAGCTGACTGACGCCTTCACAACGCCGTGGCTACCTAATTCCACAAACTGCAGGGTCGAGTGATCGAGGACCACATCCCTTCCTCTCTAACCCACTACTTTTCTGGCATGATGAGACTCAGTTTTTTTCAACTGTGACTGATTTCTCAGTTAGGTTACCAAAAGGCTGTTTAAAAAAAAAATAGACAAGATTTTTACAGAAATTTTAGCTTTACAGAAAAATTACACAGAAAGTACAGAGAATTCTCATGGGGGCTTTCCTCCACCCCATTCCTGCACAGTTTCCCCTATCAACAATGTACCTTAGAGTGTTATACTTGTTACTACTGATGAACTGATATTGATTATTATTACCTAAAGTCCATAGATTTTACATTAGGTTTCACTCTACGGCATGAGTCTACAGATTTCTGACAAATGTATAATGTCATGTATCCACCATTACTGTATCATATAGAATAGTTTTGCTGCCACAAAAGCCCCCCTGTGCTCCTTCTCTATCCCTCCCCTGGACCCTGAACAAACACTCCTCTTTTAACTCTCTTCACATTTTCGCCTTTCCAGAATGTAATATAGTTGAAATCATACAGTATTCAGCTTTTTCAGATTGGATTCTTTCATTTAGCAATACGTATGTAAGGTTCCTCCACGGCTTTTCATAGCTTGATAGCTCATTTCCTTTTATCACGAAATAATGTTCCACTGTGTGAATGTACAACAGTTGATCCATTAGAAGGATCTGCGCTTGCTTCCAGTTTAGGTTGATTAGGAATAATGCTGCTATAATCATCCACGTGCAGGATTTTCCAAGGACATGTTTTCAACTTAATTGGGTAAATACATAGCAGCAAGATTACCGATTGTGTAGTGAAACCATGTTGCTTTTCATGAAATTGCAAACATTCTTGCAAAGTGTCTATCATAACTTTTGCATTCCCACCAGGAATGAATGAGAGTTCCTGTTGCTCCTCATCCTAGTCAGCATTTGGCGTTAGTATTCTAATTTTTTGCCATTCCACTAGGTTTGCAGTGGTATCTCATTGTTGTTTTAAATTCCCTAGTGACATATGATACTGAACATATTTTCATATACGTACTTGCCATCTGTATATCTTCTTTGGTGAGGTGTCTATTGGCTCATTTTAAAATCAGGTTGTTTATTTTCCTGTGGTTGAGTTTGAAGAGTTCTTTGTACATTCTATATAACCAGTCCTTTATCAAATATGTGTTTTGAAAAGATTTTTCTCCCTATCTTGAGTTGTATTTTCACTGTCTTAACAGTGTCTTTCACGGAGCAGAAGTTTTTAATTTTTCTGAAGTTCCACTCATCAACTCTGTCTCTCTATTTTTTGGAGATGGACTCTTGCTCTGTTGCCCAGGACAGGGTGCAGTGGTGCATTCACACAGCTCATTCCAGCCTCAACCTCCTGGGCTCAGGCTATAATCCCACCTCTGCCTCCCAGATAGCTGGGATATGAGTGTGTGCCACCACATCCGGCTAACTTTTTTCTTCTTTTTAAAAACAGAGCCGCATGTATTTTTCAAATTGCCGCATGTATTTTGACACTCTCTTGTTGCCCAGGCTGGTCTTGAACTCCTGGGCTCAAGCAACCTGCCTGCCTTGGCTTCCCAAAGTGCTGGAATTGCAAGTGTGAGCCAATGTGGCTGGCCCTTCATATAGATCTTATACATAATTTTTTAGACTTACAACTATTTCTTTTTTGGGGGGGGGTTGTTAATGTAATTGATATTGTTTTTAATTTCAAATTGCACTTGTTCATTGTTAGAATATAGAAAAACAATTGACTATCGTATATTAAACTTGTATCTTGCAAACTTGCTATAAATTAGTTCCAGGTTTGTTTTTGTTTTTGAGCCGGAGTGTCGCTCGGTCACCCAGGCTGGAGTGCAGTAGTGCGATGTCAGCTCACTGCAGTCTCTGCCTTCTCTTCGGGATTTTCTACACAGACTTGTGAAAGACAAAGACAGTGTTACGTCTTCCTTCCCAATCTGCATGCCTTTTATTCCTTTTGTCATATTTTGTATTAGCAAGTGCTTCCAGTACAATGTTGAATCGTGGTGGTAAAAGAGGGGACATCCTTGCCTTGTAACTGAGGTTGGGGGAAAGCATCTACTTTCTCACCATTAAGTATAATGTTACCTGCAGGTTTTTAAACAGATGTTCTTTATAAAGTTAAGGAAGGTCCCCTCTATTCCTAATTTGCTGAGAGTTGGTTTTTAAAATTTTGTAATCATAAATAGGTGTTTGATTTTGTCAGTTTTTTTCTATATCTATTCATTTGCTCCTATGATTTTTCTTTTTTTCTTGTTGATATGATGGATATTACTTGACTGTCTAATGAGGAACCAGCCTTTCATACCTGGAATAGATCCTACATGGTTATTGTATGTAATTCTTTTTATACACAGTTAAATTTAATTTGCTAATATTCTTGTTTTATTTTCTTTTGTTTTTTGAGACAGAATCTCGCTCTGTCACCCAGGCTGGAGTGTAGTGGCATGATCACAGCTCACTGCAACCTCTGCCTGCCTCCCGGGTTCAAGTGATTCTTGTGCCTCAGCCTCCTGAGTAGCTTGGACTACAGGCGCCTGCTACCACGCCCAGCTAATTTTTGTATTTTTAGTAGAGATGGGGTTTCACCCTGTTGGCCAGGATGGTCTCAATGTTTTGACCTTGAGATCTGCCCGCCTCGGCCTCCCAAAGTGCTGGGATTACAGGCGTGAGCCACAGCGTCCAGCCATCTTCTGTTATTTTCTGCCCGGTGGATCTGTCCATTACTGATAGAGGTTTGTGAAAGTCTGCAACTATAATAAGGGATTTGTCTATTTCTCCTTGCATTCTATCAGTTTTTCTGCATGTATTTTGACACTGTATTGTTAGGTGCATAAACATTAGGGATTGTTATATCTTCTTGAAGAATTTGTCCCTTTATCGTTATGTAATGCCTCTCTTTATCCCCAATATTTTTCTGTTCGGAAGTTTGCCCTGTCTGAAATTAATATGGTACTCCAGCATTCTTTTGATTCGTGTTAGCATCTGTCCATGGAATGTTCTCCATCACTTTACTTTTAATCTAGCTGTGCCTTTCATTTAAAGTGGGTTTCTTGTAGACAACAGATTGCTGGAAAATTCTCAGTCATTTTTCCTTTAAATATTTTTTCTATTCCTTTCTCTCTTTATTTTCATTTTGGTATTCCCAGTATGTATATGTTACATGTTTTGTAATGGACAGTTCTTGGATATTGTGTTCCTTATTTTCTATTGTTTTTATTTTTATTTTTGGAAGTTTCAACTGATGTATCTTCAAGCTCACTGATTTTTTCCTTGGCTTGTCCACTGATGTGCTCATCCAAAGCATTCTTCATTTTTGTTACAATTAAAAAAAAAAATCCTAGCATTTCCTTGTGATTCTTTGTTAGAGTTTCCATCTCTCTGCTCACATTACCCATCCGTTCTGCCCATGTTTCCATTAGAGTGCTTAGTATATAATCATTGCAATTTTAAATTCCCAGTCAGCTTATTCAAAAATCTCTATATTTGAATCTGGTTCTGATGCTTTCTGTGTGTCTTCAAACTGTGCTTTTTGCCTTTCTGCATGCCTTGTAGTTGAAGGCTGGAATAATGTATCAGGGTAAAAAACCTGAGGTAAGTCAGTCTTTAGTGTGAGATTTATGTTTATCTGTCTAGGACTTAGGCTGTGTTTACTGTGGCTGTGTCAGTGGGTAAAATTTCCTCCAGTGTCTTTGCTTTTGTTTCCTTTGCTCTTTGTATTTTCCTACAGACTCCTTCTTAAACAGAGTCTGAGCCTTGCAGTTCTTTCAGCTGTACTCCGTTATTACACAGGGTCCTTGTTGATGTAGTGGTAAGGTGTGTGGAGAGGGGAAGTATTCTATAAGCCTATGATTCGTTCTTATTTTGTTAATGAGTCTATATCGCTAGGCTGTGACCTTCACAAGCACTTTTCAGCTTTCCTCCACTCTGCCTTAAGTGGGACAAGAGGACTAGAGGGAGCTGGAGTTGGCTATTTCCCTTCCCCAACATCAATCAGACTCTGGTAAATAGTTTTCCTTGACGGAAGACCTTCCTTAGGGAGAACAGAATCCTCTGGGCATATTTCAAAATGGTTACTTTATCCTCCTCCTGCCAGAAGTGCTGGTGATTTTTTCCTGATATTCGTCTTGACAATCTATTAGGAGGTAAAACTCATGCAAGTTGTGGGGTCCTTCCTAAGCCTGGCCACCAAGAGTTCTGATCTCTCAAGCTAGTCCACACTGTATCTGTAGCAATTAGTCAATTATCCTCCCAAGGTCCCCACCCAATGCTGGCTCCAGTGGCAGTTGCTCCTGGCAAGCTCTGATTCTTCGTATCTATCTCTCTGATTTTGGGGGCTGTGGTTCCCTAGTGGCCCTGATTCACTAAAGAAGCCAGGAAGAGCTGTTGATTTTCAGTTTGCTTGGCTTTCTTCTTGTTGCGGGGGCTGAGTGACAACTTCCTTGCCCCTTACAAGTTGGGCTGGAACCAGAAGTGAGTTCAATGGACTTTTAATTTTTTTTTCTCCTCAACTAAATGCAACTCAGATCAACATGGAAAGGTAATACATAAAGCAGGGACAGTAGCAAAAACTAGACAGGATGCTAGGCAGAACATTTTAAGATTCAGTGAGAGATAAAAGATTAAAATAAATTTTGTAATTACCTTTCCACGTGACACATTTATAAATTCCTGTAATTTCCTGTGCCGAAATACATTTTCAGGTATCTCTTTTGATCATTTAAACTTATTTTTTAAGAAGCTTTACACATTTCCATTTACACAAGTAATGGAACACAGACCAGTCAGCTGTACTGCTAGATATTACAAGGATAATATTACTTTTTTTAAATAAGCACCTGCCATACCACATTCTGATACCTGGAATATGATTCTGGCAGCAAAGCAAACTGACTAAATGAGTGCCACTTACTGAAACAACCCTAGACAAAAACTGCTTCTCAAATGTATGTATCTCCAAACATGTGCATGCATACACAGTCCTCTCTCTCACATACACACATTTATTACGTAAACAATGGAAGACACCATTGTGCTTGTGAATCCTGTGTTGAGAGCAGACAGATGGAGGTTATCAAATACTTCGGCACTGGAAACAGTTACATCTCAGAGGAGCAGTAACTTGTGTGATGGCTAACATTGGCACTGGATCCAAACCTGTGCAAATAGCCTGGTGACGCCCTCTTCTACTGAAGTATATGAATTGTTTTAGGCCATGGGGGTGAGTTCGGAAAGAGTTTTAAAATATAAATAGAGACCAGGACAATGACTATATTTATTTAGAGGTGACAACATCCTTATATAATTTAGGTCAGCTGATGCAAGAGCTGAGGAGCTGAACAACAACTGGCATGGTGTTCTATCTTAATTACCAGGCCAGGCAAGGGCGCCCCAGCTAATGGTGCTCTGTGCTGATCTGCTCTCTGCTCTTCATACTTGTATTGGTATCGACCTTGTAAGGAGGTTCAGATCCACGAGTGGCCCATGACGACTGAACACTAAATGGATGTAGGGAGCAGCTCATCTCTCTGTGGAGGCACTCCACTCACGTAGGGCACTTCGAATGGGAAGTCTGGTCACTGCAAGTTGCTACAGTTCAGTGTATATCACATTTTGTTAATACACAGAGAGTGTTTTATTGCAGCCAAATAATATCTTGAGCTCTCACAACAGCAAACTTCAGGAACTTCAAAGGAATTCCAGTCCAACTGGAACCGTCATTACAAAACAAATTTCAGCTTTATTGTTAGCCAGACCGCAAAGGGGCAGAGACTGTGCCAAAGTAAACACTCTTGAGATCTCCTCTATATATTACCTTTGAACAATTAATTGGTCTCCTGGAGACAAGGGGAAAAAAAAAAAGGAAAGAAAACAAAATAAAAGATTGACAATGGAATATATTGTTCTTGGGTGTCATAGTATGAATAAGCCGTAGCCACACAGAACAAATACCTGCCAAAGTGATCATGAATTTCAATTAGTCTATAATTTCACACATTAGGCTAGGTCTCGTACATTGAAATTATGCTCACTTTGTAGATTATATTTTCAGTTGGTCACAAAGAGGAAATTCCACTGCCTAAGAGAAGAGGCATCCAGATATTCAAAGACAGCTGTCACCAGGCCTCAGAGGTGAACTTCACTTAGGAGGCATTTCTCTGTGCTACCATGAATTCTTGATGTGTGCCCTTCATCCACCTGCTTCCTCGTAGCACCTTCCAGACCATCCAGATGTGACTCTAAGTCGTTAGGTTAATGAACAGGACAGGCAGGAAGCTGAGTGACAGTAAATAAACAGGGGACTGACCCTATCAGGATTTAAATGTTTTGGGATCCCAACCCCAACTATCAGCATCTGCCAATATTGCTAGTTCTCCTCTCATACCTCTTCCAAAGTACCACACCAATGAGGTGCAGGCCAGGTGTCAACTCTGATTCTGTACCGTGGCCTGACTTCTCACACTGAAAGCAGCATGGGCCTTCTGGCCTCCCTCCCTTGGGGGCCCAGCCAGGACACACAAGGTCATACTGATAAGGCCCTTTGAGATCCTGGAGTTAAAGGGGCTCATAAAGGTGAAGTGTCAGGAATGGCACGTTCCAGGTGGGTCACTTGAACTGCCAGAGCCACATTATGGTTTGCCTGACAAGTGCATTTGCCCAGCATATGCCCTATTGAACAAACTGCAAAAAGAGGACTGCAAAGGAGTCTTCTTATAATAGGGCCTGGTGCCTTGCCGATGCCCAGAGCCCTTGCCATTTCTGAAACAGATACAAGCGACCCGAAAGGCAGCTTTTCATGACAGGTTACCCTGGATGATGTTTCCTAAAGAAAAGTCACATCAGTGGGTGAGACAGAATATAACAACTAGTCTGTTCTCTCTCACGGTTCACATTTACTATTGCCTCCTTGGCAGGGAGGATAAAAAGAAAGAAGTAACACACAAATATCCTCTCATATATATCATATATGCATACACATGCTAACACCTACACATACATGTGCACAACACACTCATACACCTACAAATACACACACCGACATACATACACACATGGGTATACATACACACATCTCCCCTCACCCCCAGAGAGGTGAGGGGCACAGGGCGTGTGCCAATGCAGAAGAGGACTGCGTCTACACACCTGCCTCTTGGCGGTGTCCTGCCACCAAGACATGCTGGTTCTTGTTGGGCTGGGACAAAAGCTTCTGCTTGACTGCCATGTGTGACATCTTACTGCAGATTCTGTTACATGGTTGGATATGTCACTTACTTTTTCAATCTTCTGTGTTCTAGCATCTACGGTCCCAAAATGGCTCAAGAAGAAAGTGGTGCTACAATGGTCAGAATCTGAGGTTGTAAGAAATTATGAAAGCTACACCACTCAGGACAAGATGGAAATCAGTGTGGCTCCAGGTGAGGAGGGCAGGGCGACAGACCCAGGTACACAGCGGGAACAGTCTGTGATTGCCAGAGAAAGCTTCCAGCAGACAGCGGTGTCCGCCAGCTCCTGGGCAGCCCCAGGCAGAGGAGCTATGGGATCTCACCAGCAACTCCCACCATAAAGTGCTGGAAGGTAGCTAAAGAGAATTCTGTGTATCTGACTTTTAAAACACCACTCAGTGTGTCTGTGCGGAAACACACTAAGGCTGGAGTGCGGTGACACGATCACTGCTCACTGCAGTTTTGACCTCGCTGGGCTCTGGTGATCCTCCCACCTCCACCTCCTGAGTAGATGGGGCTATACGCATGCATCATGGTGCCTGGCTAATTTCTGTATTTGTTTCAGAGGCAAGGTCTTGCTATGTTGCCCAGGCTGGTCTCAAAGTCCTGTGTTCAAGCGATCCATCTGCCTTGGCCCCAAAGTGTATTACAGCTGTGAACCACTGTGCCTCGCCTATTCTTCTTCTATTTTTACTCTTAATATGGAAAGATCATGAGAATTAGATTTAGAGGACCTGGCTCCATGGTATGGCCCCTTCACTTACAAGTCTGCTAGCGTTCAGTATTGTGTATGTCTAGGTTTATGCAATACTTTTTCCTCCCAAAACTTTGATGTTTGTTAAATATCTATGTTTTACCTTCCCAAGTAGATGCAATTATGAGTAATTTGATGAGATTCATTTATTTTATTCTATAATTTATTCTAAGACGAATACAGAGAAAAGAGTAAAGGGAATCTATGTTCCAAAAGATACGTACACTTTGTAACACCTTCAAACAGGAAGAGCCAGCAGCGTCTGTGCCCAAACAAGCTCCCTGCCAACCCCACCTCCTCAGGCCTCCACTGCTACCAATCTCAGCCTCACTGCTGGCGTTTCTGATCAGCTCACATCAAAGAGATTGAGGCTTGTGCCCTGGTGGCCGCACTGGTGCCATTGCCACTGGGAGGACCAGGGCCTCTGTGTGCCCACTGGGCCAGGCAGGCGAGCATGCCAGTCAGTGAGGAATGCGCCCCCAGTGCTGATGGTCTTTCATATTTTAGAAAGGGAAATCTAGATTTTTGGGTGAAATTTGCTGACATTTTAATTCAATTAAAGAAAGCACTTCTATTGGCCTAGTTGCTCCTAGAAGCCCCCAGTATAAGACCCGTGGCTGGGCCATGGAGAGAGGGTAAACCACATGCACATGGGTGAGTGTATGGCAGCCTCACTGTGCGGATGCTGTTGTCCTGTCTCTTTGGGACTCGCTCCCACAGCATACGTCTTATTCCAGGGAAGGCTCTAGTTTAAAAGGTCTTAGTTTAAAAGGCTCTTGGCTTCTGACATGCAAGCACACTGCACTTGTGCTAAAGTCCTCTCAGTTATCAACAGAAGCTTTTCTGAGTTGCAGCATAACACATTTTATACTGTAACAGAAACAGGGTGGGTTTGGCATCAGTAGATGCCCTCCATCAGCTATGTGCTTTACACCAGTCACTCTCTTCAGGACTCAGTTTCTTCCTCGGTGAAGTGGGAGTAACAGCAGCAGTGACTTCACGGTGCTGTGTGAGCATCAGGTGAAATCCTATGTAAACCCCAGGATGTGGGATGGCTGGAAGTCTCCCATGTTGCTGGTGGGAATGCAAAAGGGCAGAGCAGCTGTGGAAAGCAGCCTGAACCTGGCCACAGACAAACTTCCAGGATGAACCGTGGGCTCACTCAAAAGTATTTGTCCAGAGCAATAAAAACGTATGTCCACACAAATCGCGAATGCGAATGTTCATATCAGCAGCGTTCATATCATCTCCAAAGGAAACAACCCAAATGAGCTTCAGGTGAACGGCTGTGTGGCACTACATCTATAAGAACGAAGACTACCGAGCAATGAAAAGGAATGAACGGACACACCGGGAAACACAGGTAAATCTCAATGACACTGTGCCAGGTGACGGAAGGCAAGCACGAAAGACACATACTGAAGGACTCCATTTACCCAACACTCTAAACTTACAGTGACCAGGAAAGGGGCGGTGCTGGGGGCGGGACTGACTGCAAAGTGGGAGGAGCGAGCTTTCTGCCAGTGCTGGAGACGGTCTGTCTTGGCTGTGGTGATGGTTACACACTGTATATGGCCAAAACTTATCAAACTGTACACTCTAAGTGGGTGAGCTTTCTTTTAAATAAATTATACCTCATTAAAGCTGGGGGTTAAACCGAGTCCAGCACCTGGGACCAAGTAAATATACACAGTAAATTGTTCAACCTCTTCCTGTTGTCATTTAGAATCATAAGCCTGTGCCTATGTTAATGTCACCTGTCACTGAAGCCACAATGACCTCAGGCTTAAGAGTTGCTTTTCTCCTTCAAATATTTATGACACAAAACTGCTTCCTCCCTTCCCGTTTTTTAAAATTACTTACCCACCTCAAAAAAAAAAAAAAAAAAGGTAGACTTAATTAAAGTTTGTAAAACACTTTGAGACACTTGGATTAAAAATAGAGGAGGCTGGGCACGGTGGTTCATGCCTGTAATCCTAGCACTTTGGGAGGCCGAGGTGGGCAGATCATTTGAGATAAGGAGTTCGAGACCAGCCTGATCAACCTGGTGAGACCCTCGTCTCTACTAAAAACACAAAAATTAGCCCGGTGTGGTGGTGCATACCTGTAATACCAGCTACTCGGGAGGCTGAGGCAAGAGAATTGCTTGAACCTGAGAGGCGGAGGTTGCAGCGAGCCAAGATTGTGCCACTGCACTCCAGCCTGGGTGACCGAGTGAGACTCCATCTCAAAAAAAAAAAAAGTAATAGAGGAGTACCTGGCATTGTTATTAGTCTTCTGTTTTCAGTGATACAAATAGCATAGCTCTTTGTTTGCTAAGTGATGTTAGCAAGAAAGTTTTTTTTAAAACTGTTTAATCTGAAAATGAAATTTAAAATATTTCTTGTCTTCCTTCATGCTGACAGATTACTATGCCAGTATTGGCAGATTTATGCCCATGGACTCCCAAATTGGGAGACAGGCACTGGGTGTCCATCCTCCTCCACCTGCGGTTCCACCCTGGCTGCACGGTCCCACACAGAGCGCAGGGAGGTGGGCTGCTGAGTATGTGGGGATAACATTCACCAGGAAGGATGCAGTGAAGAGGAAGGACAGGAAGAAATGGAGCGGCATGGGATGGAGATTTTCCCAATCAAGTTGCGGAAAAGTATGGCTGTTTCATTCACCATTTCTTGGCTTCGCTAATTAAAAATGTTTTTAAGAGCTAACAATTGCAACAGTCTTCTTAAGCAGTGAATTCTTGAATATCCCCTGGTGAAGTCTTTTGGCACAGAGGGCCATGCCCGAATCTTAATTTCTCTTTACCATTCTGGGTGCTCATGCCATAAAGCATAGGCTGTGGAGTCATTATTGGATACAAGAAGTCACTCCATATGGAGCTTTCTGGCTGGTTCTTTTTGGCCATGAGTCTGGTACACAGGTGGCAGGAGAAGAGATATCTGTAGCCCTCATTACAGACCCTTTCCTGGCTAGGGGCACATGGCTGTGAGAGGGGAGCAGAACTGAAGCGAGTTTCTCCTACTCTACACTCTGAAACTCGAGATGACGCAGCCTCTTTCCCGCACAACAGTGTAGAGCGTTCATTTGGTGTTATGACTTGTCTGGTTCCCACAGAGGGAGGAATCCTGCCAAATATTTGTAATCTGTCCTTAAGTATGCAATCAGGGAAACCACACCCAGAAGCAAGTGCATGGCTGCATAATTAAAACGATCTTGCTGGAAGAACAGCTGGAAATGGTTGGCGGGGAGGGTGGGGGGGGGAAGCTGATGAGTGTCACCGGGATCTCTGACACTTTGGCCATCATTCTCTGCAAAACATTTTCTCCTTAGACTCTAGAAAGCATACATCTTCCTCTGAGTCCACTGATTAGTCACAGTATTTGTCCTTGTGTAACCATTTAAGAAAATATTTGCATATATTTAAAGGATCTAGATAAATAGACCCCTCCGGGTTGGCTTGTATTTATATCATAAGCCATAATGGACTGTACTTATAGGCAAATGACATTTTCCTCTGAGGAAAGCATTTTGGCATATTTTCTATGACAGCACTGAGCCACAGTGCACGATTTATTAATGCAGCAACTTCTGAAATTGAGCTGCATGGGTTGCAGGGCAGGCAATGCTGTATAAAAGGGCTAAAACCATTCACTCAGAGGTGCTGGTAAGATAAAGGACTAAACAAATTAATGTGCTATCCTTGGAGGCAATACAATTGTTTTTAAATGAAATTACTGAAATTAGTAAGGATTAAATTTAATTTTTACAGTCAGATAATAGCTACCAGCAGCGCCATCTGTTGAAATATTCCAAAACTTCATTTTCTCCATCCCAAATAATATTTAAAGGAAGATAAAAGTGTTTAGAATCACAAGTAGGACTGGAACTCCAACCTCAGTTTTAGGCAAAATCACAACTGTAATATTTTCCAGGAAAAGTGGCACCACCCCATTTGTCAGGCCCCAGAGATGTCCTTACCTATATCAGTAACCCCTTCAGGGTTCACGAACCTTCTCACTGACAAAAAACTCCCACAACAGAATGAAAGAGCTCCTGTTCAAGTCCCAAAACACCCCTGAGGCCTGAACATCAGGAAGGATGAGAATAGCTGGGCAGCACCTGCTACCCAAACTCTCCCGCACTTAACGAGCCGGTTGGGTTTCAGACCTGGAAGTGGCCCAGGCGTCCATCCTCCAGGGAAGGAGGATGAGGCCTATGTTCTAGGTCGAGGTCTTGCCTAAGATCAGACAGGTGGTAGGTATCAAGGTCAGGAGCTGCAGTCAGGCCCCAGGTGTTCTGAATTTCAGCCCAGAACTCTTCCCATTGCATTCCAGGGCCAATACCAACTCCTCCACTCAGCAGGCTGTCAGCCAGCACCTGTGTTCCAGGCACTGTCCTAGATGCTAGGGGAGAGTCGCAGGCACAATGGACAGGGCTGACCCATGCAGCTTCCATTCTAATGGAAGGCAGGTGCAGAATGAGGGGGCGGGCGATTCAGAGAAGTCATGGAGGCTTCTCTGACGCAGAGACTGAAGGAGTGGGGGGAGCAGCCCTGCCCTTTAACTTTCTGGGGGAGGAGCAGGTACCAGTGCCTGGAGGTAAAGCTGAAGGGTCAGTGTGGCTGGAAAGAGGGCATGGTGGTAAGAGGCAGGAGCTAAGCTGGGTGAGGTCAGGCGGGGCAGGTCATGGAGAACACTGCAAGCTTCGGGAAGGACTTGGGATTCCATTGAGTGAGCTGTAAAGCCACAGGTAGGTTCTGAGTGAGAGGTAATGTGGTCTCGCTTATGTAAAAAGTGCTGCTGTCTTCACAATGGGCTATAGGAGGGCAAGAATGGAGGTCGTGAGGCTGTTACATGCATAGCAGAGAGGACGATGGCTTCGTTTACTGGGGCATGGGAGGCTGGTGAGACATGGTTGGATTCTGGGTTGATTTCCAAAGGAGAGTGAGTGGACAGTTTGCTGATGGGTAAGATGTGGGATGTGAGAGAGGGAGGGGTGTCAATGCTGACTCTGATGCGTTGGGGGGTTCAGTAAAAAGAATCCCAACATTTGCTGAGCACCTATTAAGTGTCAGGCATATTTTCTCTATTAGTCTCAGAAACTCTAAAGTGTGAGCATTTGCCCCAATTACAGAGAACGACGGCTGGTGGAAACCCAGCTCCTGGCTATGTTCACGCAGGTAGGAAGTATGGAGTGGAATACAAGCTGGTCTAGCTCTTGTTCTACCACTTGGATCTGCTTCCAGCAATCAAGCAACTCCAGTTTCCTCTACTTTCTAAGGTTTGTGTGTGTTTCTACTTTACATCCTCTCCGTGATTCTCCTCTGAAACCTGTCCACGCTCTTCAAAGCGCATAGTTAGCTGTTGAGCCACAAATCCACTGCAGCTCTCATGAGGTCTTGATCTTAAATACCAGTCAAAAGAAAAGAATTTGCCTGGGGACTTTATACTCCTGTGTAGCGTTTACTGTATATTAAACATATTTCTGTAATGGTCTTCATTAGAGGCACCAAGATGGGATAAAGTAGCAATTCTATAAAGATAGCCAGCTAACACTTCTGAGGTATATACAAATTTTGGGGGTACTGCCGTTTCCAATGTATAACATCTATTTGACGAATGTGAGTTAATTTTTTTAAAAAATCAGCTCTCCACATATTCATGGACGTTTTGGAAGGGAAGTAAGTGACAGCACTTTAACATGGTGCCGTTTGCCTGAGAGTTCACTTACAATCGACATTAGAGAATGCAGATGTGTATGATGATTGCTGTAAAGGTCGCCTTCTTATAACAAGGTCTTGCTGTGAGGTTGCATTGAAAAATGATGCTCTGAAACGATAACCTTTGGGCTATAATAAGCACCAGTAACTTATTCCATAGACAGATACATAGTTGTTTTTATGAAATCAAGCTGAGCTGTTGGTTGTGTCAGATATATAAACTATGGTAGAGATGCAGGAGAAATGGCCTGTGTGGGATTCCATAGTTCAAACTTGGTAAAATACAGTCAGGGAAGGATTCAGCAACCACTATCTCTCTTCCTCTGACTGCTCCACACCCCATACTGCAAACATGAGTCAAGAGAGCCCATAAAATTACCTAAGGGTAGGCCTACCTCACAATGAATACTTAAAAGCTTTCACTAGCTATTTTAAAGTAACTTCTCATTCTTTGAATGACCTGTCTCATGATTTATGTTATCTAGCAATGTAGCAAGGGAGGACACTCCGGCTGAATAACAGGCAGTGCAGAACTGAAATAGGGATACAGTGTTAGAAATGACACCATGTCTTTGAATCAGATACATTTGTATCTTCTGATATAAGACAATGGATATTAAGAGTAAATATGTTCCTGGCAAGCCTGCTAGGTAAACGTGAAAATTCAGGGTTGAGCCCATCCCTCACTGACACACATATCTTACTGTTTTTGTGCCCCGTAACTATTTATCTTCCCAGGAATTTTGTCCAACAACATTGTCTACAGTTCTAATTCAAGGGTCATCTTGGCACAGAATTAATATATTGGAATGTTTAGCAAATGATCACCTCATAAATGTCTTCTGAAAAAACTGTAATACACTTAAGACACATGATTTCCTTAGGTCAAGTGGAGCATACCTGGATTAATCATAAATGAGTATTCACATGGACTTACAATAGCATAGAAAACAAGTTGAAATATATGTAGATAATATGTAAAGCATGGCCACCGATTAATAAGATTTATTAATCAAAATAAAACTGGGCACCCATCTGCAATCCCAGCTACTAGGGAGGCTGAGGCAAGAGAATCGCTTAAACCCGGGAGTCAGAGGCTGCAGTGAGCTGAGATCGCACCAGTGCACTCCAGCCTGGGCAACAGAGTAAGACCTTGCCTCAAAAACGACAACAACAACAACAACAACAACAACAACGAAAACAAAACCTACAAAAAACTGGGCACCCATTTACATACACAAATGATTTGAGCATCATTTGTTTAAAAGAAATCATCTTTTGCTGTGCAAAAGCTTTTTAGTTTAATCAGATCCCATTTGTCAATTTTTGCTTTTGTTGCAATTGCTTTTGATGTTTTTGTCATGAAATCTTTCTTTGCCCCTGCCTATGTATGCTATTGCCTAGATTTTCTTCTAGGGTTTTACAGTGCAAGATTTTACATTTAAGTCCTTAATCCATCTTGAGTTAGCCTTTGTGTAAGGCATAAGGAAGGGATCCCGTTTCAATTTTCTGCATATGGCTAGCCAGTTCTCCCAGGACCATTTACTAAATAGGGAATCCTTTCCCCATTGCTTGTTTTCGTCAGGTCTTTGGAAGATCAGATGGTTATAGATGTGCCGTCTTATTCCTGAGTTCTCTATTATCAGAGTGGACAGACAACCTACAAAACGGGAGAACATTTTTGCAACGTATCCATCTGACAAAGGCCTAATATCCAGAGTCTACAAGGAACTTAAACAAATTTACAAGGAAAAAAAACTCCATTAAAAAGTGCGGAAAGGACACGAACACACATTTTTCTAAAGAAGACATTTATGCAGCCTACAAACATATTTTAAAAAGTTCAACATCACTAATCATTAAAGAAATGCAAATCAAAACCACAATGAGATACCATCTTATACCAGTCAGGATGGTGATTATGAAAGTCAAGAAACAATAGATGCTGGTGAGGCTGTGGAGAGATAGGAACGCTTTTACACTATTGATGGGAATGTAAATTAGTTCAACCATTGTGGAAGACAGTGTGGCAATTCCTCAAAAACTTAGAACCAGAAATACCATCTGACCCTGCCATCCCATTACTAGGTATATACCCAAAGGAATATAAATCATTTTATTATAAAGATACATGCATGCATATGTTCACTGCAGTACTATTCACAATTGCAAAGACATGGAATCAACCTAAATGCCCATCAGTGATAGACTGGATAAAGAAAATGTGGTACATATATACCATGGAATACTATGAAACCATAAAAAGGAATGAGATCATGTCCTTTGCATGGATGGAGCTGAAAGCCATTACTCTCAGCAAACTAACACAGGAACAGAAAACCAAACACTACATGTCCTCACTTAGAAGTGGTAGCTGAACAATGAGAACATATGGACACAGGGAGGGGCACACACACTGGGACCTGTGGAGGGGAGTGATGGGGACGGAGAGGATCGGGAAAAATCGCTTATGCATGCTGGGCTTAATACTTAGGTGATGGGTTGATAGGCCCAGCAAACCATCATGGCACATGTTTACCTATGAAACGAACCTGCACGTCCTGCACATGTACCCTGGAACTTAAAATAAAAATAAAAATAAAAATAAAATCATCTTAGAAATCTACTATTACCTACACTAGTCTTGGTTCAAAATCTGTCTGAAGTGTCTCTTTGGGAACTGCCTTAACAGTGAGTCTACAAGGCACATTAGAAAAGCAGTTTTTATATGGTATAGTTACAGCATTCTAAATATTTTTTTGGCCCTAACAGCTTTATTAAGGTATGTAATTAACACACAATAAAGATGTGGCATCCTATCTGTGTTCCTAGGTAAATGTATCATGTCCTTTTTCTCTAGCTGCCTTTCACATTTTTGTTTATCACTGGTTTTGTGCTGTATGATTACGAGGGACCTCAGTGCAGTTTTCTTCATGTTTGTTTTGTTGGGGTTTGTAACGGTTAATATCGAATGTCAACTTGATTGGGTCAAAGGACGCAAAGTATTGTTCCTGGGTGTGTCTGTGAGGGTGTTGCCAAGGAGATCGACATTTGAGTCAGTGGACTGGGAGAGGCAGACCTACCCTCAATGTGGGTGGGCACGATCTATATCAGCTGCCAATGTAAAAGCAGACATGGTAAGGGCAGACTTGCTGCATCTTCTGGCCTCCATCTGCCTCTCGTGCTAGATGCTTCCTGCCCTGGAACATCAGACTCCAAGTTCTTCAGCTTTTGGACTCTTGGACTTACGCTAGTGATTTCCCAGAGGTTCTCAGGCCTTTGGTCACAGACCGAAGGCTGCACTATCAGCTTCCCTACTTTTGAGGTTTTGGGACTCAGACTGGCTTCCTGGTTCCTCAGTTTGCAGATGGCCTATTGTGGGATTTCACCCTGTGATCCTGTGAGTCTATTCTCCTAATAAACTCCCCTTCATATATTCATCTATACCATTAGTTCTGCCCCTCTAGAGAACCCTGACTAACACAGGGTTTGTTGAGCTTCTTGGATATTTGTGTTTATAGTTCATGAAATTTGGACAAAATATTTAGCATTATTTCTTCAAATCATGCTTTTCTGTCATTCTCTCTTTTCCAGCGACTCCAATTACACACATAGATTAGGGCATTAGAAGTTGTCCTCCAGAACTGATTCTCTGTTCATTTGTTAAAAATTCTTTTTTCTGTTTCATATTAGATAGTTTCTATTGCTAGGTCTTCAAGTTCACTAATGTTTTCTTTTACTATGTCTAATATACCATTAATTCTGTCAATATAATTTTCATGACATAGATTTCACCTTTAAGTTCAATCTGAGTGTCTTCTTTATATCTTCCTTCTACTTAACTTTCTTAACATACAGAATAAGGTTCTAAACATTAGTTTAACATCTCTACTGCTAATTCTAATATCTGTATCAGTTCTGGGTTGATTTTGATTGGTTCTTCTTTTCTTTGTTAGGGGACATATTTTCCTGCTTCTCTGCAAGCTGGATAATTATTTATTGGATGCCATAAATTGTGAAATTTATCTTGTGGGGCAGTAGATATTTTTGTATTCCTGTACATACTCTTGAACTTTGTTTCTGGGACACAGTTACGTTACTTGGAAGCAGTGGTCCTTTTAAGGGTCTTCCTTTCGTGATTTGTTAGGCAGATTCGGAGCAGTCAGTGCCCCTTCTAGGGCTAATAAATCCCTACTACAGAGGCAAGACCCTTCTGAACACTCTAACCAATGCCCTGTGGATTTTAATCTTTTCCAGTCTGGCTGGTGGAAACAGGCAGCCTTCCTAGTCCTGTGTCAACACTCAGTACTGTTCCCTCTAATCTTTTTGTGTGGTTCTTCCCCAACCTCAGGTAGTTTCCTCCTGTGTTGATCAGCACTCCCCTGACTGCTCCAGGGGCATGTCTACAGATCTCTGGAGCAATCTGTGCAATTCTCCCCTCCTCTGCCCTGTGCTCTCATATCAGTCTGGCTGCCCTGAACTCTGTCCTCTAAGCTTAGGGAACTTGCTGGGCTTTGCCTGATTCTTGTCCCCATGATGCAACCTGCTTACTCTCCCAGCAGTGAGCTGGGGTAGTCAAAGGGTTCACCTCATTTGTTTCCTGTATCTCTGATATTACTGTCCTCTGTTGCCTGATATCCAGTGTGTACTGAAAAACATAGTTTCATATATTTTGTATTTTTTTGGTTTTGTCTTGCGCAGGAGGATAAATCTGTTCCTGTTACTCCATGTTGGCTGGAAGTGGCTATCTTAATGCTAGTGTTTACTGTCACTCAATGCAGCCATCAACTTAGCAAGGATTGATTTGGGATTATGTTTTCTTATTTCAGGAAAACAAAATGGCAAAGATAAAGTTCTGTTACTAGCAAGCAAAGTTATTAGTTTTGTTTTCTCTTTATCATTTGCTGAGCACGTACTATGCACACTCCAAGTAGGCTGTGCTTTATGTACATTTTCTTATTTTAATCTTTCTAACAACCTGATGAAATAAATACTATGATTCTCATTTTATATATGAGAAAATTGAAACTTAGAGAGTCAAATAACTTGCCCAAGGTTATATAACTAGCAAGTGACAGGGCTGAGAGTTGAAACCAAGTTTCTCCAGTTCCAAAGACTGTGTTTTTATTCACTGCACTTCTGAATGCACTAAAGAGAAGATCTTTGGCCCCCAAAATGTGTTTGAACAATGGTAGCATTGTTGAAATACATAATTCTCTGATGACTTGACAAAGCATAATGATGCCAATTACTCTGATTCTACTATCCTATAGATTGTAAGAGGTACTATTATTTTATCTATCCATAAGAAGAGGAAAAACCCTGCTCATTAAACCAATACGTGGTGTTTTAGATGCCATTAATTTTAGGGCAGATCTCAATTTTAGGGTTGTTAAAAAAGAAACGATATGCATATTAAAATCAATAAAATGATATAGTATCATGTACTAGGTACCTATTATGTGCCATTATTGCTTTTGATTCTTTCAACCCTAAAGGGTTGTTGTGGTATGCATTTTACAGAAGTAGAAACCGATGGTCAGGCTCATGGGTAGCTGACATGTCTAAGGTCGCACTGCAGTAAATGGCAGTGCCAGGCTTTTGCTATTACTTACATGCTTGTTAAAAACATCAATCCTATTAAAATCAAACATATGCTTTTTTTTTCTTTTTTTTTTAAGTTCAAACTCATTTCCCTTTTATTAAAGTACAGGTTACCATTACATGGCTTGGTACTCAATAAAGGAAAACTTGTTCAAATAAGGTAATTGTGATCATCAATATTTCCAGGTGACTGTTTACACTCAAGTAGCAATATCAATAAATCCTTGGGAAGCTCATCCATGGGGTTTACACTTTGTCAAGGCCCAGTTCCTCTGGAGTGGAGATTCCCAGTTGATTTAAAGTTGGTCTAAGTTCCTGGATGACATAGGGGTAGATTTCCTTATTAGGTCCTGCTTTGTCCTTAACAGCCTCTAGGATGAGAACTGTACTAGCAAAACTATTTAACCGTCTGCATGCCCGAAAAGCAGCATCAATGATTTTGGGCTCTGAGGACCCTGTCTCAAAGGAAAAAAAAAAGAAAAGAAAAAAAGCAGCTGTTCACCTGTCACTGATTCATTACATTGTGTTGCTGTTCCATATTAAAATTTAGACCAATAATTAAACTCCAATTCTTTTACAGCAATAAGAGTCAGGCAAAAGTCACTCTTGTTGCCCAGGCTGGAGTACAATGGCACCGTCTCAGCTCACTGCAACCTCCACCTCCCGGGTTCAAGCAATTCTGTCTCAGCCTCCGAAGTAGCTGAGATTACAGACATGCGCCACCACACCCGGCTAATTTGTTGTATTTTTAGTAGAGACGGGGTTTCACCATGTTGGTCAGGCTAGTCTCAAACTCCTGACCTTAAGTGATCCGCCCGCCTCGGCCTCCCAAAGTGTTGGGATTACAGGCATGGGCCACCACACCCGGCCCAAAAGTCACTCCTTCTGACAAAATGATGCCAAGTATATTTAATTGGTGAAGAACTAACTTGGTTGTGGATATGTCAAACTGCCTGAGTACGGTACATAATACAAATTACAATCTGGAGTGGAAATATGCAAACAGTGCTATTAATGACTAAGTAACATATTAATGACTAATGTCAATCACATTTCATTGAGTCCAGTATAACTGCTTAGAAAAATTTTATTAGCAGTTAAAATTATGTTTCAACATGTACAGAACTCTATATCAGTGATATAAATTAACAAAGGTTCTTCTCTTTTAATGTTTTTCAAATTAGTTTCTAAACACCCCAACTCATCTTTAACAGCACAACCCCTATTTTCTAGACACCAACTTATTGTACTTACTAATTTGGATCTGATCCATAATCCACCAGAACATCAACGAATTTCGTAAGGCCCAATAATGCCGCAACAAAAAGTGGTGTTTGCCCCCGGGAGTTAACTGCATCAACATAAATTCCTGCAAAGGAAATACCAGAATCAATGCAAATACCAGCAAGTTTCCTGAGATGGAACGGGGTGGGGGGAGGGGAGGGAATTAAATGTCTGTATAGGGTACTTTCATACATTGCTGTGAGCTTTTTTTAAAAAAAATTTTAAAAAGAAGACCTTCATTAGTTGCACATACATATACTGGAAGGCAACCTGTGTTTATTCATCAAAAACATTTACAGAAAGTTGCATTGAAGCATTTATTTCACCATACTTTGCTATATTATAACATGGATTAAAATGTTCTCAGTCATGGCAACGGATGAGAGGGACTAACGGTACTGTGTGTGTTGGGAGAAACGCTGTAACATAAAAAGAGCTCACTGGAATACAAATCCTCACCTAAAACATGAAGTATAAAGACTAATTCAACAAGGGAAAACAAAACACACAAAACAAATCAATTTCCAGTACACTCAAATAATGATGCCACGAATACTTAAAAGAAACCAGAAAACAAAAACCCAAAGGACTAACAACCAAAACCAAATAGAAAAAAAGGAAAAAAGAAACCAGATGTCAAACACGCCTTTCCTACCAAAAAGAAACTAGTTCTCCAGAACGCCGAAAACCACCAAGATACGTAAAAACTAACTCCGCAAAACTGGCCACAGGCTGTGGCTCCTGCCTATCATCTACATGACTATGAAAAAACCAAGGCGGGTGAATCACTTGAGACCAACAGCTCAAAACCACTCCAACCAACGTGGCAAAATCCCCTGTTTGTCAAGTCTACAAAAATCAGCAACCCCAACTACTGAAAAAAAAACTCAACCAAAACAACGCCACAGAACACGGCGAATTGACCACATTCGATACTAAAACCCATAGACACACCTTCTACAAATAAAACACTTAATTCTCCCCAAACAGAGAACAAAACTTTGTGTAAAAACACGTATCTAACGACCACCATAGAACTATCTTTAGCACACAACTGAAAACGGAAACCACTCAGACTGCGTTCTCTCCCTCCTAGCCTCCCAAAGGAAGGCAAGAACGATCATCAACAGCAAATGACAGTCGCACTAAAGCAACATCAAAAGCCAACTTCACGCTCAGGAGAGAACACTGCACCTCCTCCTCGTGGTTTCCGGTGCTCTACACGTTCAGAGAAACTTCTCTAGTAACACACTATAGAAATGATCCCTGAAAGTATAGTCTTAACTTCGCGGTACATGCCTTCCCAACGTGGAAGAAACTCACACACATTTAGCTGATGGTGAGTTTTTCGTGGCCACCACTTCCTCTCCAAAACACTGAAATATGTTTTTCTAAAAACCATCTTTCTATTACCAGAGTTAGACAAAGCCGTAAAATAAGCTCAAAATTTCGAAGTTACTTTAGGCACTCATGCTAATTAACATATGCTGGCAAAACAGCCAATCACTCGCCAGTTACTTTCTAACCCTGCCGCACTCTCTCTACACGTGACACTGACGACTACAAAGCGCGCCAGAGCGCCAGAAACTGTCAGGCACACACCTCGGCTGGGGCTGATGATCCGAAGCCGGGAATCCCTTGAGAAAAACTAAAGCGTGAATGTGAAAGCGACAGTTCAAAGCCAAAGAGTATGATATCTGCACAGCACATCCTATTCCATTGTATCCGGTGATCACAATTCCAGACATGGATTTTGGATTTCTTCCCCCAAAACCAGGGAGATTTTATTCCACGTGGCATTGCTGTGTTTATTTTTTGGGACTGGGTCTCCCTCTGTCTCCCAGTCTGGCCTTCAACTCCTGCGCTCAAGCGATCCTCCAACCTCGGCCTTCCAAAATGTTGGGATTACAGGTGGGAGCCACCACACCCGGACATTGCTGTGTTTCACCAAGCAGGACAATATATTCCTCTGCTTTAAGCTTCGGTAGCTTCCCATTTATTGAGGTAGAGACAAAACTTCTCTATATACTTACGTGAGAAAATATTTTAAATGGCCCGTTTTCAAGGAATAATAAATCTAAGTACTGGCAGCCGGCCTGCAAATGTAGTAACTAACCACACAGCTCATGCACCTAGAAGGTCACAATAAGCGAACAGAATGTAGAGGAGGGGTCAGCCCATAAAAGGGAAAAAGTTTCGTTATTGGGAAATTGAAACTTAACGAAGGGGACAGGGTATAACCTTATAAGGGTGATAATGAAACTTCGGTGACATCAGGGAAGACAGTAACCTCATAGTTACAACCAATGAGGAACTGCGGAGGGACTTGTATGCTAGGAAATAAATTATACCAGACACCCAATCTTGCAAGACCCTTATTAAAAGTCTAATTTTCAAGGCTGGACATGGTGGCTCACACCTGTAATCCCAGCACTTTGGGAAGCCGAGGCAGGTGGATCACGAGGTCAGGAGTTCAAGACCAGCCTGGCCAACGTGGTGAAATCCCGTCTCTACTAAAAGCACAAAAATTAGCTGGGCATGGTGGTGCACACCTATAGTAACAGCTACTCCGGAGGCTGAGACAGGAGAATTGCTTCAACCTGGGAGGTGGAGGTTGCAGGGAGCCAAGATCGCACCACTGTACTCCAGCCTGGGCGACAGAGTGAGACTCCGCTGCCAAAAAAAAGGAGGCAAATAAAGCCAAAAAGTAGGCAAGAGATTAGAGAAAAACCTGGAAGAAATGGGTCACAGTGACAAGGAAGGTTAAGAGTTTCAAAAGGAAGGATCAGTCAATAGTATCGAAGCCTGAGACATCTAGTAAGAGGACACTGGGCTGGGTGTGGGGGCTCAGACCTGTAATACTAGCACTTTGGGAGGCTGAGGCCAGGAGTTCACTTGAGGCCAGGAGTTCAAGACCAGCCTGGCCAACATGGTGAAACCCTGCCTCTACTAAAAATACAAACACAAAAATTACCCAGGCTTGGTGTAATGCCAGCTACTCGGAGGCTGAGGCAGCAGTTTTGCTTGAACCTGAGAGGCAGTCATTACAGTCAGCTGAGATCATGCCACTGCACTCCAATCTGGGCAACAGAGTAAGCCCATGTCTCAAAAAAAAAAAAAGAGGAAGAAACTGTTCTTGGTGAGAGCAGTCCTAGTGGGGTTCCCATGTCTTACTGCTCAGGGCTTGCTGTGTTATATTTGCGGTATGTCTGTGTCCTCTACCAGACCGTCTCTCCTACACCAGAGGGTAGGAACTGCCAAATGTATCTCCCCTACCTTCAGTGCCTTGTTCACTTACCTGCCCAACACAAGCCAGACTAAGAGTAGAGAAGAACAGCAGAGAACCAGCTAAAGGACGATTCTGCATGCATCTCTCAGAGTTACCCGTCATGAGGGCAAGGCACTAACCTGTTCAGGGCAGCTCTTTGAAGATATTTGTATACTGAACTTTGGAAGACAGATAGTATCTACATCAGAGCAAAGTGAATACATGCTTACCATGATCACCTGAGGTCAGGAGTTCGAGACCAGCCTGGCCAACATAAAACTCCGCCTCTACTAAAACTACAAAAATTAGCTGGGCATGGTGGAGAGCGCCTGTAATCCCAGCTACTCAGGAGGCTGAGGCAGAAGAATCGCTTGAACCCAGGAGGTGGAGGTTGCAGTGAGCTGAGATTGCACCACTGCACCCCAGCATGGGTTGACAGAGCAAAACTCTGTCTCAAAAAAAAAGTTAAAACAAAAGGAAAAAGTGCTGATATTCTGGCTACTGCTGTTGCTATGAGTAATAAACCATCATTCATCTATGACCCCAAGAGAAGGGTCACCTATACACCTGTAGCAGTCTAATTTATCAAATCTCAAACTATTCAGTTATTGACAGGAAGAAATTACAGTCGAGGAGGCAAAAAATTAAATCAACTAAGGACTCCAAGGGGTTCTCTCTCTCTCTCTCTTTTTTTTTTTTTAAGATGGAGTCTCTCTCTGTTGCCCAGGCTGGAGTGCAGTGGCAAGATCTTGGCTCGCTGCAACCTCTGCCTCCCAGTTTCAAGTGATTCTCCTGCCTCAGCCTCCTGAGTAGCTGGGATTAATGGCGCGCACCTCAGCCTCCCAAGTAGCTGGGATTACAGGCGCCCACCACCATGCCCAGCTAATTTTTGTATTTTGAATAGAGACAGGGTTTCACCATGTTGACCAGGCTGGTCTCAAACTTCTGACCTCAAGTGACCTGCCTGCCTCGGCCTCCCAAAGTGCTGGGATGACAGGGGTAAGCCACCGTGCCTGGCCCTCCAAGGGCTTCTCTAGGGATCAGAAAACACTTACGGGAGGCACTGAGCAACAGTCTTGAGGGGATACAGGTGGCAGGAAAGGAAAACAGGTGAAAACCTCTGTCCCTACAACTTAAACAAATATGCCCTTTGGAGATTTCCTAATAAAAAATAATACTTATTCATTCAACAAATAATAATTTTAGGCCAGCAATGTACACATGTTGTGGCTGCTATAAAGGTAACTAAAAACAGTTCCACAAGAAATGACCAGAGGCAGCTATGACATGGTACAAAGACTGACCAAAAAAGTTAAAAGACCTGGATTCAAATGTTGAAGTCCTAAGACCACCCTCGTTAGCCCAGGGCCTCCAGATGGGTCAGTCACCTAACCCATCACTGTTTTGTAGATGGAGAAATGGAGAGAGGTCAGGCAATTTGCCAGAGGTCACAAAACAGTCTGGTTCTAAAGTCCATGCACTATACCACTGTCTCTGTGACACTGTGAAATATATATATTTGGAGCTGGACACGGTGGCTCAACACCTGGAATCCCAGCACTTTGGGAGGCAGAAGTGGGTGGATCACTTGAGGTCAGGAGTTTCAGACTAGGCTGGCCAACATGGTGAAACCCCGACTCTACTAAAAATACAAAAATTAGTTGGGCATGGTGGTGGGCGCCTGTAATCCCAGCTACTTGGGAGGCTGAGGCACAAGAATCGCTTGAAGCCAGGGGGCGGAGGTTGCAGTGAGTGTGCCACTGCACTTCAGCCTGGGTGACAGAGCAAGACACTGTCTCAAAAAATAAATAAATATATATATATTTGGTCTTTGCGCCTGTTTCCTGACATAGAGCGTATAAAACTCTTTGAACCTCTGGAATGATGAGTATCTTTTGTGCTGATTGTGGCTAGTGGCTATGACCGCCCAGATAGCATCAGGATGACAGCTGGTCAGTGGAAAGACCAAAGCATGAGAGGGTTGGGACTCTTGGCCCCACCCCGCCCAACCTTTGGAGAGGGGAGAGGGGCTGAAGGTTAAACTGATTACCAATGGCCAGTGATTTAATCTACCATGCCTACATAATGAAGTTTCCATAAAAACCCAAAAGGACTGGGTTGGGAAGCTTCTGAATAGCTGAACATGGAGAGGTTCCTGGAGGGTGACCCAGGGAGGGCATGTAATTTCCAAGCCTTTTCCCACATGCCTTGCTCTAGGCATCTCTTCCATCTGGCTGTTCATCTGTATCTTTTCTAATATTTTTACAATAAACGGGGAAGCGTAAGTAAAGTGTTGCCCTGAGTTCTATGAGCCACTCTAGCAAATTAATCAAACCTGGGGAGTGGGTTTTGGGAACACCCGATATATAGTCAGTTGTATGAAGTATAGGTTACAAGATTGCTTTTGACTGGCATCTGAAGGTGGGGGGCAGACCTGTGGCACCGAGCTTTAACCCAGGAGGTGGAGGTTGCAGTCAGCTGAGATTGTGCCACTGCACTCTAGCCTGGCTGACAGAGTGAGAGAGTCTTTGTCACAAAAAAAAAAAAAAAGAAAAGAAAACCAGCACACCACCAAAAGGCTAATTTTAAATTGCATTTTACTAAAGATCTTTAAGTGATTAAGAAAAAAGATTACTTAAAAAATCTTTAAGTGTTTAAGATTTTTTTTTTTTTTTTTCCCAGACAGGATCTCATTTTGTTGCCTAGGCTGCAGAGCAGTGGTGCCATCAGGGCTTACTGCAGCCTTGAATTCCCAGGAACTCAAGCCATCCTACCACCAAAGCCTCTTGAGTAGCTGGGACTACAGGCACTAGCCACCATGCTGGCCTACTTTTAAGTTTGTTTTTTTTTTATAGAGTTAGAGTCTGCCTACATTGCCCAGGCTGGTCTCAAACTGCTGGCCTGAAGCGAACCTTCCACCTCCATCTCCTAAGGTGATGGGATTACAGGCGTGAGCCACCACACCTGGCAAGAAAATATTAAAAGCACATTTAAAACCACTGCTTTCCAAAGTAACTCAGAACGTAGGCTCCAATTCCATTGCTCAAAATGCAGAACATGGCAAATGCTTGAAATGTAGAAGGTCAGATAGGTATTGACATTATGTGGAGAGCAACAGTACAGAAATCCTATTCCCAACACCTAAATGCAAGCTGCTATTGGACAACCAAATCAGCTCATTAAAACTCAATACGAAATTGGCCGTAGCCGAAATCGGGCAACTGCATTCCAGCCTTAGACGACAAAGAAAGACTCCAGACTCCGTCTTAAAAAAGGAAAAAGAAAAAATAAATAATAATTAAACACAGAAGTACTAGAATGAAGAATTGCCTGAAACACTGTCTGCCATTCAACCAACAAATATACCATTCAGCCTGCCTCTTCTCCCTTACTTTCCCAGAAAAAGAAAAGAATGGCAAGTAGCGGTTGCAGTAAAGCAACTCCATACATCCGGCTCAGAATCAAGAGAAAACATTGCACTTTCACGATTTTCAGTGCTCTCCACATTCAAAGAAACTTCCATAGCAGCAACCTACGGAAACAATTTCTGAAAGTATAGACTTGCTGGGCTGCCTGTTGCCTCTGCTGGGTCTATAGTGGTCGCGCACTTTACATGATGGCGCGTTTTATTTGGTTTTAGTTAGGTTATTTGCCCTTTTCAGATATATTATACGTTAAATATTAGCTAATAATTGAGCCAGGTAAACACAAAAAAAGTCCTAAACACGACTTTCGCTTGTAAATTTCCAAAAACTTTTCAAAGCGCCAATAGGACTCATTAATATACAGCTTCTCAGCAGCCAATCACACTCTGCGTTCTCTGCCGGCGTCTGACTCTCTCCTGACCTCAAGCCAGCTACGATTACTCAGCCCAAGAGCCAGTCTCCACCCACTATCCACTAAGGACAAGCTGTTCTTGTTGCAGGTCAGTGCGGAGGTCCCCTTGTCTACTAGAGATCGGCTGACATGGAGGGACCAGGTTTCCTTTTCTTTGAAAGAGAAGCAGAGGGAGAGATGAAAGAAACAGACACACTAGGAGTGCAGGCCGAGCGCGGCGGCCCCGCCTGTAATCCGACCAGCACTTTGATAGGCCAAGGTGGGCAAATCACTTGAGGTCAGGAGCTTGTTGGGCAACACGGTGAAACCCCGTCTCTACTAAAAAATACAATAATTAGCCGAGCATGGTGGTGCCCGCCTGTAATCCCAGGTACTCCGGAGCCTGAGGCAAGAGAATGGCTTGAACCCTGGAGGTGGAGGTTGCAGTGAGCCGAGATTGTGCCACTTAACTCCAGCCTAGGTGACCGAGCGACTCTGTTTGGGAAGAAAAAAAGAAAGTCCAAAAGACTTACTGGATGAAAAGAACAAAAAAAAAAAAGAGAGAAGAAATAGAGACAGGCCAAGTTTTTGAGACGGGGTCTCACTGTTGCCCAGGCTGGAGTGCAGTGGCATGATCTCAGCTCACTGCAATCTCCGCCTCCTGGGTTCAAGCGGTTCTCCTGCCTTAGCCTCTCCAGTAGCTAATTTTTGTATTTTTAGTAGAGACGGGGTTTCACCATGTTGGCCGGGCTGTTCTCCAATTCCTGACCTCAAGTGATCTGCCCGCCTCTGTCTCCCAAAGTGCTGGGATTACAGGTGTGATCCACCTTGCCCGACCTGTTGTACACTTCTAACACCACATAATGATAATCATAACCATGATGGCTTACTGGGTTACTACTAAGTGATAGATGTTTTAATCCATTATCTCATTTTATCATCTAAACAACTGAAGGAGAATAGTTATTTCCCTTTTCATAGATGCTGGGTATAGCATCTGTCACACTGCTGGAGGAACCACAGCTGGAACCTAAGCCTCTCTGGCACTAAATCAAGTCCCTGTTCTTTCTGGTAAGCTGAAGGAGTCTTCAGAAGGTCTAGACTCCAATCAAATCCATTTCTCTTTTTTGTCTTTTGTTTTTATTTTTCTACAGCCTGTTAGACTGATCAAATCCATTTCTCTAATGAAGCATTAAATACATCACCTCTCAAAGTTCGGTCTGAATGACTCATCTTCCTGACTTCTAAATCCCTGAGGAAGCCTACCCATTTACTTCTAGGAAAAGTTAGCCCCAATTTCTCCTCAATAAACACATCTCAGATATGATAATGTGGAACTGTTTTAGTCACTTAACCTCCTGTTGTAAATTTCATGCCGGGAAGCACAGGGTCACATGGACATTCGCATGGCACAGTGTTCTAATCAACCACACTTTTAATTGCATTATAGCAGCATCACAAATATGACCATCAGGTTGTAAAGATGCTTAGCAGTCAGTCTTCTCATTCAATCACCTCTCCTAATAGGATCTCCTCACAGACAGCTCTTTAGAGACAGCCAAATGCTCCATACTTAATTTTTTTGAGAAAAAGGGACAGTGTTGGGGCAATCTGGCCAGGTCTGGGACTTATCTTTTGGTTTCAAAGCAGTTCTATATTTACACACACACACACACACACACACACACATACATATATGTATGTGTGTGTGTATGTGTGTTTTTTTTTTTTTTTTGGACGGAGTTTTGCTCTTGTTCCCCAGGTCAGAATACAATGGCACGATCTGGGTTCACTGCAACTTCTGCCTCCCAGGTTCAAGCGATTCTCCTGCCTCAGCCTCCCAACCCAGCATATTTTTAATTTATCAAGTACTATCCAGTCACTTTCATCTGAGGGTCTTATCTCTGGTCTGAGCCCTTCTATATCTGTCTTCCATTCTCCATTCCTCCAATCTTTCTGGCCTCCTCTGAGCAGTTTCTCCAACTTCACATGGGTGTGACCATCACTCCAGTACATTCTGACTTAGTTTATGTCACCTCTTCTGGAAGCCTTCCTTGACCTCCACAAATAACACTGACCATTATGTCTTTTGTGTCCCTAATCATCCTTGTATGGGCCTCTACATAGCTCACTCTGTTGCAAATACATTTACTTCCCCTTACTAAACTGTGAGCTCTTTAAAAGCAGGAACATGTCTTACATATTTCTGCATCTCCAACACATTGCCTGACACAGCAGATGTCCAGTAAATGCTGGCTAACTGAATGAATTATGAATAGTGAATGTATTGTTCCTTCCCTCCAGCCCTGCTACTGACCTGTTGGGAACCACCTGGTCTTCCCTTCTTATTCTACTCCTCCCCCAACAAAACTAGCCTTGTCTATAAGACAGTGAGGTACCTGTCAGCAGGTTTCCTTGCTTTCTCCTCTTGCCTATCTTTGTCTTCAAAATATGTCTGTGCAGTCCAGATCACACCTCTGAGCCTCTGGCTCTGATAGCCAGCTTCTACTTGATATTGCATTTAGGTGAATCACAGGTAACTCAAATTCAGCCTTTCCAAACTGACTTACATCAGCTTCCTCCCAAATGTATTCCTCTTTTAGGCAATAATGTCACTTTCAACCCCATTGCTGAAAACAAAAACCTAGCCTGTAGCTGTAGTGGCATGTGAGTCTATCCTCCCACCTATGCGAGAGGATCACTTAAACCCAGGAGTTCAAGTCCAGCCTGGGGCAACTTAGTGCGACCCTGTCTCAAAAATGGAAAAAAGTAACCTAGGGCTGGGCACAGTGGCTTACAACTGTAATCCCAGCACTCTGGGAGGCCAAGGTGGGTGGATCACCTGAGGTCAGGAGTTTGAGATCAGCCTGGCCAACATGGTGAGACCCCATCTCTACTAAAAAAAAAACAACACACACAAAAATTAGCCAGGTATGGTGGCGCATGCCTGTAATCCCAGCTAATAGGGAGGCTGAGGCAGGAGAATCACTTGAACCCAGGAGGTGGAGGTTGCAGTGAGCCGTGACTGCACTACTGCACTCCAGCCTGGGTGACAGAGCAAGACTCTGACTCAAAAAGAAAAAACAAACAAAACAAACAAACAAAAGTAACCTAAATCATTCACTCTTTTCTCCCTCCCCCCACATACCTTATAGCCTCCTGCAGCCAGAGCAGCCATTTAGAAATGCAAATCTAATCACACCTGTGTTATATGATGGAGGTAGGTCACCAAAAAGACCAAGCTATTATAGAGGTTTGGGACCTTCAATACCTTCCCCTGCCATTAATCTCTAGGCAGAGGAGAGGGGCTGGAGATTGAGTTCAATCACCAATAACCAATGATTTAATTAATCATGCCTACATAATGAGACCTCCAGAAAAATCCATAGTTTGGAGAGCTTCTGGGATGGTGAACACATTGAAGAGCTGGAAGGGTGGAATGCCGCCAGAGGAAATGGAAGCCCCTCACCCCATACCTACACAAAGCCTTACATATCTCTTACATTTGGCTATTTTTGTTTTTTGAGATGGAGTCTCGCTTTGTCACCCAGGCTGGAGTACAATGACACGATCTCGGCTCACTGCAATCTCTGCCTTCTGGGTTCAAGTATTTCTTCTGCCTCAGCCTCCCAAAAAGCTGGGATTACAGGCACATGCCACCACGCCTGGCTAATTTTTGTATTTTTGTAAAGATAGGGTTTCACCATGTTGGCCAGGCTGGTCTTGAACTCCTGACCACCAGCCTTCACCTCCCAAAATGCTGGGATTATAGGTGTGAGCCACCATGCCAGGCCTTTTTCCTTTTTTTTTTTTTTTTTTTTTTTGAGACAAAGTTTTGCTCTGTCGCCTAGGCTGGAGCAAAGTGCCGAGATCTCGGTTCACTGCAACCTCCACCCCCCAGGTTTCAGCATTTCTCTTACCTCAGCCTCCCAAATAGCTGGGATTATGGGAGAAAAACCCCCACCTCTACTAAAAATACAAAAATTAGCCACCACGTCTGGCTAATTTTTGTATTTTTAATAGAGGTGGGGGTTTCACCATGTTGGTCAGGCTGGTCTTGAACTCCTGACCTCAGGTGATCCACCCACCTCGACTTCCCAAAGTGCTAGAATTACAGGCATGAGCCACCCTGCCCAGGCTTGGCTGTTCTTGAGTTGTATTCTTTTTTTATTTTTTTAGTTTTCTTTTTTTTTGAGACAGAGTCTTGCTCTGTCGCTGAGGCTGGAGTGCAGTGGTATGATCTCAGCTCACTGTAACTTCCACCTCCCAGGTTCAAGCAATTCTCCTGCCTCAGCCTCCCAATTACCTGGGATTACAAGCCCGCCCCACCAGGCCCAGCTAACTTTTTTTGTATTTTTAGTAGAGATGAGGTTTCACCATGTTAGTCAAGCTGGTCTCCAACTCCTGACCTCAAGTGATCCACCCGCCTCGGCCTCCCAAAGTGGTGGGATTACAGGTGTAAGCCACCGTGCCCAGCCTCTTTTATTTTCGGACGGAGTTTCGCTCTTGTCACCAAGGCTGGAGTGCAATGGTGTGATCTCGGCTCACTGCAACCTCTGCCTCCCAGGTTCAAGCAATTCTCCTGCCTCAGCCTCCCGAGTAGCTGGGATTACAGACACCCACTACCATGCCCAGCTAATTTTTGTATTTTTAGTAGAGACTGGGTTTCACCATGTTGGCCAGGCTTGTCTCAAACTCCTGACCTCAGATGACTCACCCACCTCGGCCTCCCAAAGTACTGGAATTACAGGCGTGAGCCACTGTGCCTGGCCCTGTGAATACCTTTTAAAGAATCTAAGGACCATTTAAATCATCTCCTAAGAAGCCCTCTATTAGACTGTGGGAGAACTTATAACCCCTTACTCTGCCTTATTCAGCAGCACTCTGAGTCTTGAGATGGAATTAATTCCCAGACACAGATGAAGTCCGTTTTTGTTTTTGTTTTTTGAGACAGAGTCTCACTCTGTTACCAGGCTAGAGTGCAGTGTCACAGTCTTGGCTCACTGCAACCTCTGCCTCCCAGGTTCAAGCAATTCTCCTGCCTCAGCCTCCTGAGTAGCTGGGACTACAGGCACGCTCCACCACACCTGGCTAATTTTTTGTATTTTTAGTAGAGATGGGGTTTCACCATGTTGGCAAGGATGGTCTCAATCTCTTGACCTTATCCGCCCGCCTTGGCCTCCCAAAGTGCTGGGATTACAGGCATAAGCCACCGTGCTCGGCCAGATGAAGTCCTGTTCTATATCCAGGTACAACTGTTAACCCCATCCCTTACTCTAACTCAATATCAAGAATTTGGGAAAAAAAAAGAAAAAAGAATTTGAAGATGCAGAATATTCAGGAGATAATAAATGTCGTAAAACTCTGATGTTCACTGAAAAAAACTGATGTTCAATATAGGTATGCTATGACTTCTAGTGACTATGTATCCACACCATTCACTGTGAGAAACAGAGTTTTGTTTCTGTTTTTTTTTTTTCCCTCTAACATGGATCATAGGAAACAATTGTTTTTTGTTTTTGTTTCTGAGAGACGGAGTCTCACTCTTGTTGCCCAGGCTAGTTGCTCACTGCAACTTTGCCTCTGAGATCAAGCAATTCTTCTGCCTCAGCCTCCCAAGCAGCTGGGATTACAGGCACACACCACCACACTTGGCTAATTTTTGTATTTTCAGTAGAGACAGGGTTTCACCATGTTGGCCAGGCAGGTCTCAAACTCCTGACCTCAGGTGATCCACCCACCTCTGCCTCTCAAAGTGCTGGGATTACAGATGTGAGCCACCATGCCCAGCCTGAGAAGCAGAGTTTTACAACATTTTATTTTTAAACCTCATCTTATTTAAAAAAAAAAAAAAAAAGACGGGGTTTCACCATGTTGGTCAGGCTGGTCTCGAACTCCCGACCTCAGGTGATCTGCCCGCCTTGGCCTTCAAAGTGCTTGGATTACAGGCGTGAGCCACCATGCCCGACCACTACTGGTAATTTTTAAAAAAATTTTTTGTAGACGGGGTCTCACTGTGTTACCCAGGCTGGTCTCAGACTGGTCTTGAACTCCTGGCCTCAAGCAATTTTCCTGCCTCAGCCTCCCAAAGTGTTAGGTTTACAGATAGGTGGGATCCACTGTACCAGCCATGAGAACTGTATGAGGGAACTATTCAGTGGGATAGGTGGAAAATTGGGGATACCCTTCCAGAAGTCTTCAGGAATGCTATTGAAGCAAGTGGAGAAAATCCAGGTCACCCTAACTGTTCCACAAATCAGCAAAGAGAAGTTTCAGAAGCCTCCCTTCAATACTAAGAAAGGAGAGGGGGGGATCTAGCAGGACCTCTGCTCATACTGAAAATAGCAGGTCTGTATTCATACCTGTAATCCTAGCACTTTGAGAGGCTGAGGTGGGCAGATTACTTGAGCCCAGAAGTTCTAGACCAGCCTGGGCAACATGGCGAAACTATCTCTACAAAAAACAAACAAACAAAAAACACAAAAATTAGCCAGGTACGGTGGCATGTGCCTATAGTCCTAGCTACTTGGGAGGCTGAGGCAGGAGAATCACCTGAGCCTGGGGTAGAGGCTGCAGTGAGCTATGATCACGCCACTGCACTGCGTCTTGCAACAGAGTGAGACTCTGCTTCAAAAAAAAAAAGCAGATCTGGGTCCCTAGATCAGAAGCCAAACATCAGAAGAGGTTCTGTTTGTATATGGGTTTTTGTTTGTTGGTTCTTTTTTTTTCTTAGACTAAATTCACAGGGCATGTTTGTTGATTCTTTTGAAGACTGCTTCAGCCATTGAGCCATGTCTGCCTGTATCCTCCAGCAAGAAAACCCTGGAAAAAGGGCACCAAGTGGAAGTAAAGAGCAAGGAAGGGGACAGCTATGAACATTGGTCTCCTTAGTCAACCAAAGGTGTCAGATAACTCAATGGATGGAGCAGATTTGAAGGAAAGGAATCAGGCAGAATCAAAGGTGGGTGACTTCAGAGAAACCTAGGAGCCTAGCAGTTGGATGAGCTTGTGCTTCACCAGCACAAAGCAAAACAAAACAAAACCACCTGGAAATAAGGATTTAACACCTCTCTTGATGGCACTGCTAGAGAACACCTAATCTCTACATTTAATTTCTGGATTTCCCCAATAACTCATTCATAGCTTTATAATATCCCTCTTCCTCTGAACACTATTGAGAAATGTGAACCAAGATGCATCTGCCATCTCAACATGGTGCTTACCTTTCTTAAGAATTTTCTTCACTTTCATGTAGTTCCCTTGTTTGACATATTCATGAAGCTGAGCTTCTAGGGAGTCATTTCTTAAGGTACCAAGTTGAACAGGACAGGGGACTGGAAGAGGAACAGCCCGAGACATCCTGTTCCAAAAGAGAGCAACATGCTTATTTTAACTGAACCAGAAATGCAAGGAAACAACTTAATACTTCCACATTTAAAAACCTGTCCAGTCATTTTCATTAATAATGATGATTAGGGGAACAATTACTGAAACTCTGTAAGATTAATGTTTTTCCTCAGTGTTATCGCTGAAATTAAAGAACTTTAATATACCATTGAATATAGGAATAGTGAGAAGAGACAAGTTATATATATACACACATATATACATATATATATATGAGAATATATTTGATATGGTTTGGCTCTATGTACCCACCCAAATCTCACCTTGAATTGTAGTTCCCATAATCCCCACACATCATGGGAGGAACCCAGCAGGAGACAATCTAATCATGGAGGTGGTTACCCTCGTGCTGCTCTTGTGACCGTGAGTGAGTTCTCATGAGATCTGAAGGTTTTATAAGGGGCTTTCTCCCCTTTTGCTCAGTACTTCTTCCCGCCATCATGTGAGGAAGGATGTGTTTGCTTCCCCATCTGCCATAATTGTAAGTTTCCTGAGGCCTCCCCAACCCTGCAGAACCGTGAGTCAAACCTCTTGCCTTTATTTATTTTTTTAAATTTATTTATTTTTTTATTTTATTACCTCTTGCCTTTATAAATTACATAGCCTCAGGTATGTCTTTATCAGCAACATGAGAACAGACTAGTACAATATTTATCACTAATTCCCAGGACTGAAAAAGTGAGGACTTCCAGGAAGTAAAATTCTAAATACATATGTTCATTGGTCATCAAGATAACTAGGGGAGTATTGACGTTGAAGGGCTAGAACACAAATGCAGTCATTATGTAAGTCTACATAGTATAACACAGTGGTTTAGGTTCACAGTTCAGACTCTGAAATTGTCTTGGCTCTGTTACTTCCCTTTGTGACCTTGGAGAAATTATTTAACAGTGATAGGCCTCAATTTCTTCATCTGTAATATGGGGATAATAATAACCAGAGGGTTGCCGAGAGTTTTAAATGAGCTAATTTGTGTACAGTGCTTAGCACAGTACCTGGCACCAAGCAAGTTCTCTGTCATTGTTAGTTGTTACCGTGCATGGTAAGAACCATGCAAAGAAATTTTAACTTTCCTTATGTGGCAGCCACACCTGACCATCATTCTGAAAATCAAGTGTCTGTGGTATACCTATGGCTATGGTTTGAATGAGTCCTCCAAAATTCGTATGTTGAAAACTTCATCCTCAATATGGAGGTGCTGAGAGATAGAACCTTTAAGTTGTATTTACGTCATGGGGCACCACCCTCATAAATAGATCAGTGCTATCCTCATTATCAAGGAAGTAGGTTGTTATGGGAGGAGTGGGTTCCTTATAAAAGGATGAGTTTGGGAGACATTTGAGGTTTCTTTCCTTCTCCATTTTCTGTGGCCCTATAATTAAACCTTGTTCTCTATTGCAACCCTGTGTCTCACTATACTGACTTGCCATGTGGGATTACAATTTAATGGTGATCCCATGAAAAGATGTCCCTTGTGGGCATTTAACCACGGCTCACTGCCCCCTTTGTAACAGTCCAGGTTTCCATCAGCAGTGAGAACAGTCCATTTCCACTAACCCTTTACTATAATTTTGATGAATGCATATGTTAAACATTAAAGAACTGGAGAAACTGGTGCCTGAGTACAAGGGCTAGAATGTGAAAACAAACCCATTAAGACACCACCTGTGGCCCCACAAGGTGGTTCACACCTGTAAACCCAGCACTTTGGGAGGCCAACACAGGTGGATCACGAGCTCAGGAGTTTGAGACCAGCCTGACCAACACGGTGAAACCCCATCTCTACTAACAATACAAATTATCTGGGCATGGTGGCGGGTGCCTGTAATCCCAGTTACTCAGGAGGCTGAGGCAGGAGAATCACTTGAACCCAGAAGGCAGAAGTGGCAGTCAGCTGAGATCGTGCCCCTGAACTCCAGCCTGGTGACAAAGTGAGACTCTGTCTCAAAAAAAAAAAAAAAAAAGACACCACCTGGGCTTTCTCAGACCCTAAAGTCTGATCAAATAATAATAACATTTTTATACTTACACCTTGTACCAGGGCCCCCTTAAGATTAAGAAACTTTCTGGCTGGGCATGATGGCTCATGTCTGTAATCTCAGCACTTTGGGAGGGCAAGGAGGGCACAGGTCAGGAGTTCGAGACCAGCCTGACTAACATGGTGAAACCCCATCTCTACTAAAAATACAAAATTAGCCAGGTGTGGTGCTGCGCACCTGTAATCACAGTTACTCAGGAGGCTGAGGCAGGAGAATTGCTTGAACCCAGGAGGCGGAGGTTGTGGTGAGCTGAGAGTATGCCATTGCACCGCAGCCTGGGCGACAGAGCAGGATTCCATCTCAAAAATAAACAAGATTAAGAAACTTGGCAAAACTCTAGAGAAGGCTTTCCAGACCCTAGACCCTAAAGATTAGATATAGATTGAATGAAACACTACAACTTGTAGGTATACTCATGCACATAGGCATGGACCTTGAATGTCTATTTAAAAAACCTGTAGCTTTTTTTTTTGAGACAGAGTCTCACTCTGTCGCCCAGGCTGGAGGGCAATGACCTGATCTCAGCTCACTGCAATCTCCACCTCCCAGGTTCAAGCAATTCTCCTGCCTCAGCCTCCCCAGTAGTTGGGATTACAGGTGTCCACCACCATGCCCATTAATTTTTGTATTTTTCATAGAGATGGAGTTTCACCATGCTGGCCAGGCTGGTCTCGAACTCCTGACATCAGGTGATCTGCCCACCTCGGCCTCCCAAAGTGCTGGAATTACAGGTGTGAGCCACTGCGCCTGGCCAATAAACTCCCTTCTTTCCCAGTCTGCAACTCATTATTGGACCATGAGAACAAGCTGCCAGACCTCATTCTGTCCTGGAACACCCTGACATTTCAGCAGCCCAAGACAAGCCCTCCTTTAAGCCAAGGCCCATCTCTGGCACCTCCCTTGTAGGCAGGGGCATTGCCAACCTTAGGCGCATAAGCTGGCTTGCAGCAGAGAAATGGTTTCTGATTCTGGAAGATGTCTCTGATAATTATTCCCAAGCATAACAATCCATACTCCCTTTCCCTTCTCCTGATCTGTTTAGCCTCCTCAGAGGCCCTGTAAAGTCTTCAAAGGTCTTATTAACCCTCCCTAACCTATATAAAGGGCCCTATTTAAGGCAATTTTCCCATGGAAGGAGAATAAAGGGCACTGTTTAGGGGAAGTACTCCTGCACCCCTCAAGTCTCAGTTCAGAAATCCGGTTTTGGCTGGGCATGATGGCTCACACCTGTAATCCCAACACTTTGAGAAGCCAAGGTGGGTGGATCACCTAAGGTCAGGAGTTTGAGACCAGCCTGGGCAACATGATGAAATGCTGTCTCTACAAAAAATACAAAAATCAGCTAGGCAGCCAAGCACAGTGACACACCTGTAATCCCAACACTTTGGGAGGCCAAGGTGGGCGGATCACCTGAGGTCAGGAGTTGGAGACCAGCCTGACCAATGTGAAACCCCATCTCTACTAAAATCCAAAAAAATTAGCTGGGCATGGTAGTGGGGACCTGTCTGTAGTCCTAGGTACTCAAGAGGCTAAGATAGGACAATTGCTTGAACCCGGGAGGTGGAAGTTGCAGTGAGCCGAGATCATACCACTGCACTCCAGCCTGGGTGACAGAGTGACACTCCATCTCAAAAAAAAAAAAAAATTGGCCAGGAGTGGTGGCAAGCACCTGTAGTCCCAGCTACTCAAGAGGCTGAGGCAGGAGAATCGCTTGAACAGGGGAGTGGGAGGTTACAGTGAATCAAGATCATGCCGTTGCACTCCAGCCTGGGCGACTGAGCAAAACCCTGTCTCAAAAAAAAAAAAAAAAAAAAAAAGGAAAAAAAGGAAATCTGGTCTTATTTACTTATTTTATTTAAATTCTTTTTAGAGGTAGGAGCTTGCTATGTTGCCCAGGCTGATCTTCAACTCCTGGCCTCAAACAATCCTCCTGCCTCAGGCTCCCAAAGTTCTGGGATTATAGGTGTGAGCCACCATGCTAGCCAAATATGGTTTTATTTTTATTTATTTATTTATTTTTAATAGAGATGAGGTATCACTATGTTATCCAGGCTGATTTTGAATTCCTGGGCTCAAGTGATCCTCCCACCTCAGCCTTCCAAAGTGCTGTAATTACAGGCATGAGCCACAACCCTGGGCCTAAATCTGGTTTTAGAATTCTGATTTGTGGGCCAGGAACGGTGGCTCACCTGAGATCAGGAGTTTAAGACCAGCCTGGCCATCATGGTGAAACCTCATCTTTAAAAAAAAAGAATTCTGATTTGTGAAGGCTTGTGCCTGTTCTTGTCTTGTCTGTGTGTGGGGGGTGGAATCCTGAAGGAATCACTAGCAGAAGCTCAGCAGCCTCACTCAGAGGAAACCCTCTTGTCTGTTTTGCCAGGTTAAAACTCAGATACTGAGGGGAGTAACTGGTGTTTGGGTCTTTGTTATGTGTATATTACAATTTTGTCTGGGCAATATTGGAAATACTCATTCTTTTTTTTTGAGACAGAACCTTGCTCTGTCACCCAGGCTAGAGTGCAGTGGCACCATCTGGCTCACTGCAGCCTCCACCTCCTGGGTTCAAGCAACTGAAACAGCCTTTGCAAAATCATGACTGAGACAATGAAAGAGATCTAAGTTAACCAACTCCATCTTGCTTCTAACTTCCAAGCTGTCCTTATTCATTCCTGGGCGTAGGTTGAACTAACTTTGGAAGAAACTTGGTGTACAGTTTATAATTTAAACAAAGATGGTAAAAGCCTTTTCCCAAAGCAGACCTCCTTCTTGCCTGGGGACTAGATTGCCTTTGTAGGACTAACATTAGCCACAAGATTAGAAATTATGGTTTAGGACTCATACAGCTGGAAGCTACAAGATTCTGACCCTTCCTAAACTGCTCCTAAGATCAGTGCTTGATATACTTTGCAGACCTTGCCCTTGATGAATCAGCTGGCATCATCCAGATTAATAAACTGGCTCATCTGATCTTATGGCCCCCAGAAACTGACTCAGCACAAGAAGACAGCTTCGACTCCCTATGATTTCTTCCCTGACCAATCAGCACTCCTGGCTCACTGGCTTCCCCCCACCCACCAAGTTATCCTTAAAAACTCTGCTCCCCGAATGCTCTGCGATTTGAATAACAATAAAACTTCTGTCTCCTGCACAGCTGGCTCTGCATGAATTAATTTCTTTATTGCAATTCCCCTGTCTTGATGAATTGGATCTGTCTAGGCAGCAGACAATGTGAACCCTTTGGGCGGTTAGACTATTTTCTTGTCTCAGCCTCCCGAGAAGCTGGGATTACAGGGGTGCACCACCACACCTGGCTATTTTTTTTTTTGCAACAGAGTCTCACTTTGTCCCAGGCTGGAGTGCAGCAGTGCAATCTCAGCTCAATGCAACCTCTGCCTTCTGGGTTCAAGTGATTCTCCTGACTCAGCCTCCTGAGTAGCTGGGATTACAGATGTGTACCACACCTGGATAATTTTTTGTATTTTTTAGTAGAGATGGGGTTTCATCATGTTGGTGAGGCTGGTCTGAACTTCTGACTTCAAGTGATCCACCCGCCTCAGCCTCCCAAAGTGCTGGGATTACAGGCTTGAGCCACCACCCCGCACCGGGAAAAGAGAATTCAATCCTCCCATAGCAGCCCACTGCATTGTCTTGCAAAACTGGGTGGCTTTCACCTTCAAACCCAAGAAAAGAAAGAAATGGTTTTCGTTTGTAATCAGTGAGCTGAGTGATGCAAGCTCCACTCTTCTGGATGCCACAGTTGAGGGAATCCAGGAACCTGATAAACTGGCAAATGGGTAAGAATTCCTTACTGGTCAGGGTCCTGGGCTCATTTGCCCTCTGTAGATGAACAGACAGTAAAAGTCACTGTCACTGCCTCCTCTGCAAGCCTTCTTTTTTGTGAGATAGAGTCTTCCTCTATCACCCAGACTGGAGTACAGCAGCGAAATCCCGGCTTACTGCAACCTCAGCCTCCCAGCTTCAAGCGACTTTTGTGCCTCAGCCTCTCGAGTATGTGGGACTACAGGTGCTTGTCACCACTCCTGGATCATGTTTTGTATTTTTAGTAGAGAGGGTTTTGCTTTGTTGCCCAGACTGATCTTGAACTCCTGACTTCTGGCAATCCTTCTGCCCCGACTTCCCAAAGAGCTTGGATTACAAGTGTAAGCCACTGCACTGGTGCTCTGGAAGGTTCTGATTAATGGGAAAAGAATTTTTTTTTTTTTTTTTTTGAGGCAGCCTCTTTCTGTCACCCAGGCTGGAGTGCAGTGGTGCAATCTCGGCTCACTGAAACCTCCAACTCCAGGGTTCAAGCGATCCTCCTGCCTCAGCCTCCCAAGTAGCTGGGACTACAGGCAACCACCACCATGTCCTGTTAGCCAGGATGGTCTTGATCTCCTGACCTCAGCCTCCTGCTTCAGCCTCCCAAAGTGCTGGGATTACAGGCGTCAGCCTCCTCCTCCGGCAGGAGAAGAAAATTTGTATCACTCGTCTTGGGGCACACCTGAGGTCAGGAGTTCCAGACCAGCCTGGGACAACATGGTGAAACCCTGTCTCTACTAAACATACATAAATTGGCAGATGTTGTGGCTCTTTTTTTTTTTTTTGACAAGGGTTCTTGCCATGTTGCCCAGGCTAGTCTTGAATTTGTGGCTCAAGTGATCCTCCCGCCTCCCAATGTATTGGGATTACAGGCGTGAACCACTACACCTACCTTTGTTTAATAAAGGATTTGGGGATGCATTTTCATCATCTACGTAACACCCACTCCCCGAGTATTTCTAGTGTTCTTTACTTTGAGACAGAGTTTCGCTCTTGTTGCCCAGGCTGGAGTGCAATGGGGGATCTTGGTTCACTGCAACCTCCACTCACTGTGACCTCCGACCCCTGGGTTCAAGCGATTCTCCACTCTCAGCCTCCCACGTAGCTGGGATTACAGGCATGCGCCACCACGCCAGGGTAATTTTTGTATGTTTAGTAGAGACTGGGTTTCACCATGTTGCCCAGGCTGGTCTCGAACTTCTAACCTCAGGTGATCCATCCGCCTGGGCCTCCCAAATGCCGAGATTACAGGCTTGAGCCATCTCGCCCGGCTACCTCAGCAATTCATCCCACCAGAAAAAAAGGCTAAGGTAGCAAACTGGTAAATTTATCTGCACCGGAAAACTGAACTAAACAAGGGGGATGACGTACTTAACTTCCCATCTGAAGATCCAGGGATTTTTTTTCTTCATTGAGATAAGGTCGCTATCCACACGACATCGGCTCATTAAAACCTGGATATGGACTCCAATGATTCTCCCCTCTCAGCCTCCCTACTAGCTAGCACTAATAGGTGCGTACCACCCCAGATCCGGGTTTTTCAAGGGGGATTAAATGCTTACCAAGCACCTAATTAAACCTAAAGCAAACACAATTGAAAAGTCGTAAGCCACTTACCAAAACTACAAACACACAGCTTCACAGTGATCTCGGTATCTCAGATACTGCTCTTTAAACTAATCAACGAGGAAAAAAAAGCGCGAACCCACTCCCCCACTATCACAAATCACCCAACAGAATTTCGCACATTTGGGAAAGCCACAGGGATTAGTACACCCAAAGTACAAAACATAAACCTCCTCCTAAGAAAACCACTTTCGTGACAGTGGTATTTTCCCTGCCAAGTAAGTACGACTGCCTGCTGACCGCTACTACCTCAACATCATGCTCAACACACAACTTAGTCGTGGCAAATTGTATTATGAGTTAGGCGTTGGGTTCGAAACTACCGCTTCTTTGTATGACACATCTCAGACTACACCTTCTCTGATATTCGCTAGAAACATTCTTCTGTGAGAAGAACGCACTAGAATCGGCAATCACTGCGCCCCTATCTACATATCCCCGCCTCTTATAGTGACGTAACATTACGTCCATATACTTCTGGCCGCCCTTACTAGATTCTTTTCCAGATCCGTTCCCTCTAGCTGCTGCTCCGATTAAAAAAAAATCGCCTTGTGTGATAATTTTTTTTCTTTTTTCTGCACGGGCTTTATTATTAGTAGTATTATTTTCAGAGAATTCATACAGCCATTAATTATACAAAGCCATTTCTCAGTGCTTTTTTTTTCTTTTTTTTTGAGACGCAGTTTCACTTTTGTTGCCAAGGCTGGAGTGGAATGGCGTGATCTCGGCTCACTGCAACCTCCGCCTCCCGGGTTCAAGCAATTCTGCTTCAGCCTCCCGAGTAGCTGGCATTACAGGCGCCTGCCACGACGCCCGGTAGTTTTGTATTTTTAGTACAAAATACAAAACCCCATTAGATGGGGTTTCACCACCTTGGCCAGCTGGTCTCGAACTCCTGACCTCATGTGATCCGCCGACCTCGGCCTCCCGAAGTGCTGGAGTTACAGGCATGAGCCCCGGCGCCCGGCCCTCAGTGCCCTTTTCTTTCCACTTAAGAAACTGGAACACACCAGGGTGAGGATGATGCTGCCTAAACTAGATTGCTGGCTCATATCATCTAGCGTACAAATACACGCTAAATAATTTAATGCTTTATTGAACTCAAAGCAAGCATGAACATTAAGCATCTTTGCCTTCGTTGTACACAGCTGTAGGGGGAGCCCGGGGGGAGAGGAAGCTACATGGTTTTCCTTGCCGGGGAAGGTGTGCACCCTGCAGTGCTGCCGTGTTGTGGGAAGATTAACCCATGTTCTGTCGGTTGCCATAGCCCCTAGGGTGGGTGTCCTTCCAGTCATCCCACTCCCGAGCTCTCT